>CAJNDT010005113.1:330000-551773 GCA_905221615.1 Symbiodinium sp. CCMP2592
TCGACCAAATAGCCCGACCTGCCCCCTGCCCTGCTTTGCCTGGCCTGTGCCCTGCCCACTGCCCTGCCCTGTCCTGCCCCCGCCCTGCTCTGCCCTGCCCTATGCTGCCCTATGCTGCCCTGCTGCCCTTGCCCTGCCCTGCCCTGCCCTGCCCTGCCGTGCCCTTGTCAAAAGAAGAAAAGCGCGATGGCATGATTTTAGGCCTTGACCACCTGCTGGGGACAGGCTTTCGCAGCTCATCGCCATAGTACGATGCACTCGACACAACCTTGTCGCAAGATGCTCTCGCCTATGCGCTATTCCACGGCACCTTAAACCCTAAACCCTTTGCCCTAACCCTAAACCCTAGACCCTAAATCCTAAAGCCCAAACAGGAATACTAGGCTCCACCAAGAGCCGAGGCCCCTGACCCAGGTCCTCTCCGTGATCAAGGGGAACCTCCTCCATGCCTTCAAGCAGGGTTTAGGGTATAGGGTTTAGGGTTTAGGGTTTAGGGTATTTTGGGCCTTCGTTTTCTGTTTTTGTTGAACGCTGGTGTCTTTTAGCCCGTACGCCTCCAGACTACCAGTTTAGTTGAGGTCTTTTAGGTTTTCTAGGGTTCAGGGCTTATGGGAACCAAGCTCAGGGCTTTTAGGGTTTAGGGTTGGGTTTTTTTGTTGACGCCTCTTTTCCTTCCGCCTGTCGGGGGTCAGAATGCCATTATGACTGAGGCAGAAACCTGGGGACTGCGACGACGGGGATTCAGGGTGGAGGGCTTTGCGGTTAGGGTTTGGGGAGTGTTGTTGTTGCTAGTGTTAGTGGTAGTAGTCGTCGTCGTCGTCGTCGTAGTAGTAGTAGTGGTAGTAGCAGTTGTAGTTTTTTGGAGTCGTAGTAGGGGCATCCTCCGAAACCCCGAAACAGCATTGTACCGGCCTGGGCTCCGGAAGGTTTTCGCAGAGCCGCCGACGCTTTGGAGCGGTAGGCCGGCAGGTTCTCCTTTTTTACTACAAGGGGTTACCTTTGGGGATACTCTAAGGCTACTATAGAGGGTATTATGTTAAGGTTACTATAAGGGGTAATCTAAGGGAAGCTGCAAGGGGTTAGGGTTCAGGGTTTAGGGTTTTGGGTTACCTTTGGTTACCTTTGGGGGGTACTGTAAGGGTACTATACGGGGTACTCTAAGCGTACTATAAGGGTGCTGCAAAGGGTTACTTTTTGCAATTGGGGTTACTGTTGGGATTGCTCAAATTACTGTACGGGTCCCATAAGGGTACTGTACGGGTTGCTACGAGGGTTACTATACGGGCTGGTTATTGTGGGTGTGGGACAATGTGGTACAGATCTCGCCAGATGTGTGCTGAGATAATGCCGATTGCTTCGGCAACGTGGGGTGTTCAACTTGCCTCTAGATTGCAGCTGTATGGTTTCGCAGAGGGCTTTCTACAGGCAGCACCTATCCACTGTTGCGCAAAGGAAACTTAAAGGGAACTCCAGAAAGTTGGAAAATGGTTTCAGGGTAGGATACCCTATAATTTACCATAAAGGGTTTAGGATAATTACATTCCAACTTCCTGGCTTTTACTTTAAGGGATGCCTTTTCCGAAGCCCTGGCCGCCGGCCTCGATCGACCCCCTGCGGACCTCCGCGACAGAAAAATGGGAGTTTCCGAAAACAGGGGACCCTAACAGGGTACCCTAAATAGTAGGATCCTTATTATACGGCCCCCAAAATAAGGTACCCCTGTTTTCGGAAACTTCCAAATCAAGTTCTTGCTTCGGCCGGGCTCAGCACACAGAGGACTGGACTGGACGTTGCATCGTGAGGGACGTGTTGGACCGGGCAGTCTTCCGTGATCGTCTTGCCACATGAAGCTACCACGAGCTTCAACTGCTCTAACCCCCAACCCAAGCTGCCAGGCCAAGGACTCCGGTTTCATCTTCCACTTGCCGGCTTCCGAATTCAATCCCTTCAACAAGATAGCACCCTGAATAGTAGGATCCTTCTTCTTATTGTGTTTCACTTTTATTATTTGTATAAGGATCCTTCAACTTTCCTTGACCAGCCGGGAGATCTGTCTCAGGCCAGCCTGCAACGAGAGGCTGAAGCGCCTCCGGAAACGAAGAGGCGCCGCCAGCATCCTTCCCAGAGGCACAAGACTTTAGGGTTTAGGGTTTAGGGTTTAAGGTTCAGGGTTTAGGGTTTAGGTTTTAAGGTTCAGGGTTTAGGGTTTAGGGTTTAGGGTTTAGGGTTCAGGTTTTAAGGTTCAGGGTTTAGGGTTTAGGGTTTAGGGTTCAGTGCTTTTTTTTTAAACGCCTTTTTTCCACCTGCCTGTTCAGGGTTTAGGGTTCCGGGTTTACGGCATCAAGGGAACGGATCGACACTCCGCAGATCTTTTCCCTCAAAGACAGGGCCTTGCTGCTCACCCGCGCTTCCTCTTTCCTGGCCGTGGGACCAGGCACAATTGGGAGTGTCCGAACATTGGGGGGTACCTTTAAAGGGGTCCATCAGGGCTCCTTACATGGATCTATCAGGGTTCTATAAAAGGTTTAGGGTTTAGAGTTTCCGAAAATTAGGGTACCTTATTTGGGGTCCTTATAATAGGGATCCTGCTATTTAGGGTACTATGTTAGGGTCCCCTATTTTCGGAAACTCCCATTTGGGACCAGGCCCTTCCAACCCGAAACGACTCTTAGTCCCAGGACAGAGATTCTGCCATGGCCGCTGCCCGGATCTTGGCTTCAGAAGGGCTTCAGATGGAAGGAAACAACACAGTAGAGCCTAAACTCTGACAGGATGAATCCAGCCCCAAACAGCAGTCCTGCTGTTGGCCTTCCTCCTGCAAACGCGGAAGCATACGCTGGACTGCCGTGATCAGACTTGCAGCGTGACGCAGGCTCGTGCCGTGCAGCCGCCGGGGCTTTGGGTGAACTGGTGCCACGTGGCTGGTCGACTCCCAGCCCCATTCCAGCGTGGACACTACAGTTCCGCCTGCGATCCAGCTGCATCCGTGCCTGCGGAATGGGAGGAAGTGGGAGGAAAAAGCTTGACTGTCATGTTGACGGGCCCGACGGCCCGTCACCCTTCCCAGATCCCACCTCTGCACTCGCTGCTGCCGCATCTTCCGCTGCGGCCTGGTTTTGAAGCGATGGTAGAACACCACTTTTCCGTTGAGTTGGGGTCCGGGCAGCTTAGACAGTCTGAAACTTGGAGGTTGAGGTGAGAAGAATGAGCCGCTTTCCGCTGTCATGCTTCTGGAGACTCTGGATCCCTTAATAAAAATTTCCATATGGGAGTTTCCGAATATAGGGGACCCCAAATAGTAGGATCCTTACCCTAATTTTCGGAAACTCCCATATCTCCTCATCAAGTCAGACAAGACCTCACCCCAAACCCACATCGGGCCGGCCGTCAGCAGCATGCGCTGCAGTGGCTGCGACTCCTGCTGGAGGAGCTCTTGGGTGCCCCCCGAAACCCTTCGCCCCTCAAGCCCTAAGATCCACCTTCAACGGCCCCCAAACCCCAAGTCATAGTCTCATCCCGAACACCTCAAGGACCCTACACCCTGGGTCCAGTCCAGAATTGCCCTAAGATCCCCGTTACAGGGCCTCCGGAAGGTCGGCTTCTTCGGCAACGGACGGTGTCGGCGACCTTTCGAGTGACGACTCTCGCCCGCCCCCCACCACCACCGCAATCTCCACGAAGATATCCCCCCTCCAGCTTTGAAAAAAAACACTATAGGCGCCTGCTAACTTAACATAGAGTTTGGCGGTCTATTCGACCAAAACTCATATTCGGAACCCTGAAGATTCCCATTTCTACCTCTTCAGGACCCCCCCGCCCCCCCCGCATCTTCGACCAACATGCCCTCCAAGGCCCTGCGAAGTTGCGGCCGAGAGTCGGCTGCTGCTGTGCGTCGCTGTTCTGGGCCTGTCTGGGGCTTCCGGGTTTAGGGGCTAAGGGGCTAAAGTTTAGGGGTTTCGAGGTTAGGGGCTTAGGGGTTTAGGGGCTTAGGGGCTTAGGGGTTTAGGGGCTTAGGGGTTTAGGGTTTAGGGGTTTAGGGTTTACTGTCTCGGGGGTTAGGGTCTGGGGATTGGGATTGAGGGGTTTGGGGGGGCTTCGGTCCACAAGAGTGCCGAAGTTGGAGGGAACCTCTGCGATGAAGCCACGACATCACAAGGAACATGTGTACATACATACATACATACATACCTACGTACGCACGTACATACATACATACATACATACATACATGCATCATGTGTGCATATCCTCTATATATATATATATAATTACATATACTGTATAGTATACCATATCTTGGCAACTGTATAAGCAGAGGTGATAGAGTATATATTATGGTGTATACCACATTCTAAACAAAAGCATATATCATATATCAAGTACGTTACACTACATAAAAGTTATTCTTATTGATCTTTGCTGAAGACCGATCCAGTGCCGTGGATTCGTCCGGGTTCGACTAGATTCGAAAGTCGAAAGGGCTGGACTGCGTTTGCTTTGTAATGAGTAATGTAGCAAGGTCGCTAATTTTGTTGAGGACAGACAGGCAACTTCTCGATCCCAAGCCCAGAACGTCTGGGACACACCGTGCCTTCTCTGCCCGCCACGAGTTCCGCAGTGTCCGACGAAGCTCCTTTTCTTCTTCCGCCGTCCTGGCACAAAAGACTTGAGCTTCGGAAAGCAGGGAACAATAATGCGGAACGTTAACTAGTAGGATCCGCATTGCAGTGGCCCCTAGATAAGGCACGCCTGGCTTCTGAAACAACCCTTTTTGGACTACCTCCGGTCCCCAGGCCTCTTCTGAGCCCTTGGGTCTTGTTGGAACTCATCCCTCCCTGGCCTTCTCTTGTGCCGATGGTCCAACTTGTGGAGCATCTGCAGTCAAAGTTTAAGGTTTGGGGTTCTGGGGTTTAGCGCTCTCGGGTTTGGGGGCCGTAATCTAACCGGGTTTAGGCTTTCGGGGTTTGGGGTCAAGAAGTGAGGATACTACGATAGGTTATCGCAGGGAAATGGTGTGAACTATGTTGGCAGACTGACGAACTGCCAGCTTGTGACTGCGCAAGCTGGCTCGGGAACGGAACAGAAGCGCAAACCAGGCGTCTGGAATGAAGGAGAGGGGGCAGCTCTGGCGAACCAGCAGAACATCGGTTTGTTTGTCACTCGTCGCGTTGCAAAGTCGTTGGTCGTTGATGATTTTTGTATCAGGTTCGGGGCGTGCTGTGGACTTCCGGAGTGCCTTCTCGTGGGTTACGGTTCCGGTCGAGAGGGGTAGGTTCTGCCGAGTGTTGCCTGGCTTCAGTAGATCTAACAGACTTGAGCGTTCTGCGACCGCTGCTACGGCATGTGCGCGTTTGATGTCACGGGTACGGGTTGCTTTGCCGCCCGGCTTGTGGCCTACGGACACGATTGTGACATGATTGGGCTGCTGCGGATTCTCCCAACTCGGCGACCTAAACTCAAAACCTTATAAAGCCTTGGAGCCCTAAGCCTATCCCGAATTTCAAGCAGGTTTGCCACCAGGTCCCCGTACGTCCGGAGGTCCAGGTTCCAGGTTCAAAGCGTTGATTCCTGGGAGAAGCACATAAGAACTGCTGCAACACCTGCTTCGTCTCAATCTTTCTTAAAGAACTTTTATGATAACATTGGTTATATTATCAATCATTATTTAAGTTTAAAGAAGTCTTTGCCAATCGGTCTCACTCTTCGCCCGTGCCTTTGCTTCCGTCGCGAGGCACACATGTGTGTGCATGTGTGGGCATCAAAATGAGTCATTGCTGTGTTTCTTGCTTGGTATTAGAACCTTGCTTATGGAACCAACCACACACTGCGAGAGGTTTCCTAAAGTTTGTTACATCCGTTGCACTTGCATCTGTCCCTGTTCGTTTATCCCACGCCGTGCCAACCGAACTATCCATAGAGGAACCGGTGGTATGTGCCAATCTAAACTGATCCTGATTAGAGTGGCATTTGTGACAGGGTGCGCGCACTCGTGAGCCTCCACTTTTCTGCATCTTCTTTACCTCAAGCTTGCACGATTCCCCGTGCGTAGTCCAACATGGAGCCTGCCCAGACTCGCTCATCTCGTTCATCGTCTTCTTACGGAAATCAAAGAAGGAGCGATCCCGCCCCGCTGCTCGGACTGCGATTCCGCGTCGTCTCGGTGGGCATGAGACTTTTCCGATGGCGCTGGCAACACGACAGCACACGACAACTGTCGAGAATTAACGCCAAGGATGACTCCAGTAGTGGCCGGGTTGCAATCGAGTCCCGCACTCGCCATGCAAATCTTCTAAAGGGCACCGGCCAAGTAGGCACAGGAAGCTGTACGGTATGATACATTGCCCCAAGTAGGAGGCAAAATCTCTGAAATTTTGGAAGCTCCAGCGGCCCGTCTGACTAAATGGTTCAAAGGTGGAGAACAGGGGTTTCAACCCGTTTGGTATGCCCCCGGTCATGGGTAGTGAAAGTATGATGGTTCCTCGACCGAAATTGTAGGCTTATATGTGTATGGAAAAAGAGATTTTCGGTCATTTACCATCTTTGAAGAACCTTTGAATCCCTCGCCAATCCCCGTTTGTGTTTCCTGAAACCATGACATGAACTCTCCCTCACTCTCCTTTCTACAATGCCAACATACCCCGATGGAGAGCCCAAACAACCCGGTGGCCGCTGTCGGTTTAGGGTTTAGGGTTTAGGGTTTAGGAAACCCTAAACCCTAAACCCTAAACTCGTCTGAGGGCCGCTCGATTTGTTAGACCTTGACGTCTTTCGAAGGCAGTCTCACCTGGGAGGAGCAGGCAGTGTATCCAGTGTTCCAGGCTCCACAAACCTCCATGTGTGCCTTCCACCTCACCTCCAGCGTTTGCAACCCGAGAGAAACCAGAGTCTTCCACTTATACTTATATGTCTATATGTATGTTATCAATACGTAAACCTAACACCATGTGCGTGTATGTATATATGACATATATACATACATATGCATAGTGCAAGAGTATTAAACATGATAACAATAATCTGTTGTAATGGTACTAATAGTAATGCTAATACGAATACGAATACTAAAACTAAAAACAACAAGCATAATAATCGTAATAGCAATAATAATGACAAGGATGAAGATAATAATGGCAATGATGTCAAGAAAAAAGTGCTGTACAATATCTGGAAAATACATTACACACAACATATAAGAAAATACCGACCATGTATTGAACATATATATATACACACACTGGCATAGAACGCATAACACATATGCATACAGAAAAGATAACTGGCAATATGCAATAAACAATGTGTAAAAGAAATTGCGACATAGAAAACATACTCTATGTGTATAGATGTACAGTATGTGCATATACATATATACATGAACATACATATATGAAGATACATCATATACATAACATATAAGTATCAGAAGTTAGCATATTCGTGTATGTATAAATATATATATATATATATATACAATAATATTCTATTTAATATGTGTAGCGTAGCCTAGAAGAAGTATATAACTTTAACACCCAAAACCATAAGGAAACTTGTGATATACAGTACATAATATATAACTTTTCATATACAACACATTATATGTAATAGCTAGTTCAAGACAATATAGTATGTAACACATATAGATGTAGTGTATACTATATCATGAATAATGTACACAATGGAATGTGTGTAGACATAAATGACATAAACAATGTGTTTTCGAACATAGAAACATATACATAAACTGCGAAAGCGCTCTAAGCTCCAGTCCCATCTTCCGCAGCACCGCACCTTGCACCAAGCGGTCGCGGGTTGGCAGCATATAAGAGCATACTAGTACTAGAGTATACCATTGTGTAAACAGTGGGTCATTGTATAAGGAAACATGTTACAGTCTTGTAGTACGATGGGGCATCATACTCTGCCGCGTGTTGCAGAAGACTACACCGTCAAGGCACGTCGTTGCTGCGATGAGTCTAAAGCACCAAAGGCTGAATGGGGCTCGCAGCGAAATTTGAGAGTTTAGGGTCTTGTGTTTCGGGTTACTGCCGTCACCCCATTGAGCACCGGAAGGAAGCAAGGAGACGCCACCGTTGAACCGTCGATGAAGCTGGCAACCCCAAGCTGTTGACCAGTCCTGTGGACTCTGAGTCTAAAAGCGTCTCATGCACACGGTATGCTCTAAACCCATTGGCAAGCGGGTCCGCCTGGCATCAAAGCCTCGGCACACCGAAAAACACATGTGGCTTCATGCCATGCGGGGGATCTCAGGCACCTGAAGGTCGGAAGACTGATGTGCTGCTGTCATAGACCCCGAATACAGCTTCGAGGCTGGGGGACCTGATCGTAGTGTGGCCCAAGACATGAAACAAAGCAGCGCTACCCTCTTCACTCGCGAGCTCCTGTGCAAAAGCACCAGGAGAGAGGGAGCGAGAGCGAGATAGACAAACGGAGAAACAGAGCGATTCCAAGACAGATGTGGTAACCTGGTAACCCACTCGATTGCTCTGAATCTCAGCTGAGCTTAGGCCGCAGCAAGTCCAGCACGCCGATCCTGGACGCACCAGAACGGGCTACGTGGCTACCCGCGTGTGTGCCAAAACTCCTTTTCAAGGGGGGACGCGGCGAAAGCAGGAGAACCGCGCCCAATGGAATCGAAGGGTCGCACCTCGCGCCTCCGGAACAAGTTTTGTGCCATTACTTTAGATCCTACTCCCAATCCCTGGCAAAGCATGGTCTATGCTGCCAAACCTCCACCTACTCTGTGATGTTCCAATCATTTCTAGACTTCTTTGACAAAATGGGACTTTCCCGAAAATAGGGGACACGAATATAGTACCCTAAATAGTAGGATCCTTTTTTACAAGGACCCCCCAAAATTTCGGGTACCTCAAATTTTCGAAACTCTAAACCCTAAACCCTTTATAGAACCCTAATATGTCTCTTTAAGGAGCCCTTGTGGATCCCTCTATAGAACCCTAATATGTCTCTTTTAAGGAACACTTATGGATCCCTTTAAAGGTGCCCCGAAGTTTCGGAACCTCCCAAACTGCCGAGCGGGAGCTGCCACCTTGAACCCGGAAAGTTGCATGTGCCAGGCTTGGGACGCTTGAATCTTGGAGTTTAGGGTTTAGGGATTCGGGTTTAGGGTTTAGGGTTTAGGTTTTTTTTTTTGTTTGCGGGCCCTTTTCCTCCCTGCTACAGTCGGAATACCTGTTAGGTAGAGCCTGGACTAGGTTTAGGGTTTAGGGTTTAGGGTTGGGAGTCGATCTTCGGGAAGCACATGCTTCGACTGAAAGCGTTGCATCTCACGCATCTGACTCTTCGACCCCACTGACCACAGATCACACCTCCATACCCTTCCGTGTCCTGGTCGTGATCGAACGTGGCCGGCACAATCCTTCGTCGTGCAGCACAACTGTGGCACTTCTATTGCTTTTGGGCCTAGGGCTTCTTCTGACAGAGAGGAGCCGTTGAAATCTTGACACCAAGATAACATCCAAGCAAGCGTGCTAAAGTGGGAGTATCAACGGCAGGGGGACTGTGACAGCCCCCACGGAGACCTGTCTTTCCACGACAGCAAGCAACCCTTCCGGGGATGAGGAAGCAGTCCGACTGCATTCGCTGCCGGCATAACATCCCAAGGTAGAGCTCTGAGGATGCGGCCTGCCCAGAGGCTGAAGGCCTGGCAAAAGGTCTTTGGGAAGTGTGGGGAACGGTAGGGAAACCGAGGCTGGAGGAGAAATTGGGGGCGTGACATAGGTTGGGATGCTCTTGAAAAGTTTATTCGCAGAATGACGGGAGAAGGTGCCTAAGGCTGCCTGATGGCACCTGGATTCTTTTAATCTCGACCGCACCTGCCCGCGAATCCCGAAACAACTGATATGTGAGATATTCAGAATCCGACCCCGAAAGCCCCAAGTGAATCTGGATCCATGACAGACATGATTCGGAGTCCCAGGTGGGAAGCACTTCGCACAACACCTCCCGATCTCTGAGAGGGCTCTGACTTCTCCGGTGCGCAGAGCCACAGCTGCTTCTGAACGCCAAACCCAAACCCCAAACCCTAAGATCCTGGAATCCTCCAAAGGCCATGGGGTGCCTCGCAACTGCCTTTGGCCGCTCTCCCCGCTGCTCCGGGCTTTAGGATAAGCCTCCTCCCTGGGAGTCGGTTTTGCATTTACAGTAGGATTATTTTATGGGATTCTACATATTGAACCCCCAAAAAGGAACCGGGGTACAATAAACCCCATAAAGTTGGAAACCGGATTAAGGCCAAAGAGAGCTGGGATTCCCTATGCATTACTCTTAAGGATTGAGGCCATTGGGTTTCCAACTTTTGGGCTTTTACTGTATGTTCTCCACGGTTTGGCTCCAAGGTTTCTCGCTCCTTCCAGGTATTTGGGCTGTTCTGGAGATCTCTTCCTTCTGCGATCTAGAGACTACGCAGAGCTTCGGAGTTGACCAACATTTCTCATCGCCTCTTCGCCTGACTGCTCGCGCTCGCCCTGCTGACTTACAGAGTAGGCTTCCATTATTATTATTACTATGATAGTAGTAGCAGTTGCAGTGGCAGTGGCAGTGGCAGTGGCAGTGGCAGTAGCAGTAGCAGTAGGAGTAGGAGTAGGAGTAGGAGTAGTAGTAGTAGTAGTAGTAGTAGTAGTAGTAGTAGTAGTAGGATGCTTCATCCGTTGCTTCCTTCTTTCTCACCCTTCAACCTTTCTCCGCTCATTTGTATGTCCTTGCTCGCTCACTTCCTTGGCTTCTTCCTCCCCTGGCTCTGTCCTTCCTCCCGTGCTTCTGCTTCCGGCGTTCCTTCCTTTGTGTACTTTTCCTCGCACCTTCGGCAATCCCTCTCAATCCTTTCCTACATGCCGCTCATAATCCTTCTAGATGCCGATTCAAAACTGCTGGAATGCTCGTTCACTCCTTCAGCGCAAATGTGTGTCAGTTACTTCGATCGTCACTGATTAACGGTTTTCTGGCATTATTGAAGTCAGGACATCAATCCTGACCAGCCACACACCTGACATTTTCCAGGTTTGCCTTACATCAGGCGCACACAGCATCCTGGTACCAGAATGAGCCGAGGCTGCGGCGGTTCCTCCACCTCGGAAGCCGGCGTCTGCAGCTGACACTTTCTTCGACTTTCTGCAGCACGATGTTTGATGTTGACGCATAGTCACACGCGTTCATGCCTTGTGCGAGCATGCCAAAAACCGTCGGTTCTTGCAGCACTTTTACCTCTTTGCACAACAGTGCACAACGACATGCGCATGGCGATGATGATGATGATGATGATGATGCTGATGCTGATGCTGATGCTGATGCCGATGCCGATGCCGATGCCGATGCGGATGCTGATGCTGATGCTGATGCTGATGCTGATGCTGATGCTGATGGTGATGGTGATGGTGATGGTGATGGTGATGGTGATGGTGATGGCGACGGCGACGGCGATGGCGATGGCGATGGCGATGGTGATGATGAGGGTGACGGTGACGGTGACGATGACGCTGATGCTGGTGCTGATGCTGACCGTGACGGCGACGGCGACGGCGATGGTGATGGTGATGGTGATGGTCATGATCATGACAAAGTAAAACGTCGCTCCATGCGCCCACACCCTTATAGCAAAACTTAGTGTCGCCCCGGTAGTCGCCCTTATCATAATCAATACTCCTTACAGCAAACCCTGTTGGCAACCCCCCGGTAGCATGCCACGTCCGGCCCAAGGCTGAGAAAGCGGCGAAAGCCATGGTTTGCGAGGCTTCGCTCGGTCCTGGACTCTGGGCTCGTCGAGGGTTCTGCTGATAAAGGGGTCTCAATATTTAGAATAGGATTTTGAGGCCCATTGTACTATGAATATATGATACATCTTGGTGGCCAGAAGCATTAGGTAGGCAGCATTGGGGTTTAAAAGGTGTAGGCTTTGCGTTGAGGGCCTGTATCCTTTCGCATTGGCATTGGCGGTTGTGCGTGTGTAGTTGACTGCAGGGTTCTTGGGAATCGGTGGCGGCCAACACTTGCAAAGACCTTCTCGATCTCAAAGCTTCTGGAAGTTCCAACCCATCTCAGAGTTCGAAGTCTTTACAGGAGATGTGCACTCGACACCTGCACGGAGCTCTAGCATCCTGAACCCCAAGGATGCGCACAGAACCCTGCCAAAGGTCCTGGACCCTAAGCCCTAAAGCCACCAAAAAGGAGAAGCACAGCTCGCTTTGCCATCTCAGCTCGCTCGCCTTGGGAGGTCTGTCTTAGTAGCCGCTCCCTGGCTTCGGCGGTCCTTGGCGGCGCGAGACGGTGCAGGAGCCCAGGGCTCAGAGCTCGGCTGAAGGCAGGGAGGGCTCGGGGCAGAGGCAAGGACTGCTCCTTGCCTCTAAGATTGAGGCGCTGAAACTAAGTTGGTTGCTCGGATTCCGGTCGGATAGCGCGGAGGATCAGTTTGTAGCTTACAAAGAACCGCCAGGAGTCAGGATTTCCGAGTGCTTTTGCAAGGCAGGCGGGACCAAGGCTAACAGAGCGAAGCCATTCGAGCATTTCAGGGCTTAAGGTTTAGGGAGCCTGCTACACCCAACCACTGGTGAGACCCTGTCGCTACCATCAAGACTCAAATTGAGGACGGGCCGTCCCAGCTTGCACAAACGGCCATCGTCTAGAGTGGAACCTCTGACTCTAGCGAAGCCGCTGACCTTGAACCATCCCTGAGCCTACTTTCCAGAAACAGCTAGACTCCTAGACCTACAACGGAGCTATCTGGGCATTCCCCGTGCTGCCCCAGCTTGTGGTTTCAAGGCTTGGCCCCTCCGCAGACCTTCATAGTCATCCTTAACGCAGGCCTGGTCTCCTACGCATTTTGTTTAGGATCCTTATGGTTTCGCGTTCGGCAGTGCTTTCGGATGCCCGGTGTTCCGACAAGCCGCCCGTTCGCAGCCTGCAGATCCTGGCAAGGCGACTTCAGCAGGCGGGCCGGAGATGATTCTGAACCCTAAACCCTAAACCCAAAACCTATAACTATAAGAGGCCATTATTCTACATACTTTTGGGATCCAGGTAGTAGTTACATCTAGGTGTCTGAATCCAGCCGAACCCTAAACCAATTCTTGGGGTGTGACGGTTTCGGGGTTGAGCGCCAGGCGTCAGAAATGAAGTCACGTCGGGGAACGACTGACCCGGCCCTTTACCGCAATCCTCAGCAACTACGGCTGGTGTCCAAAGCGATAGTTCACCAGTTCGCCACAGCACTGTTGAGTTCCTATTACCGGACGCAAAGGGGGTGTTTGATCGTAGCACCAAGATCAGAAACCCGCCAAGCTCAATCGAATCAATCAAGCCTACCCTTGAAGAAGGAAGCCATTCTTATTTTTGGCATCCGGCGCGGCAAAGACCGGGTACGAAATTGCTTGCTGCTAGCTAGACGAATGAGAGCAACAATGATACTAACTGTAGATGCTCCCTGAAGAAGAAGTATTGATTCTCATTGATGACAACAGCAATCCTACTGGCAATAACTAACATTACCCATAGGCCATAGGCATACTCACAGTTGTCATCAAGCAAACAGATCACGACAGAAGTAGTAATCATTGTACCGAACAGAAAGAGAACCCTCTGAAGAGGCAGAAGGTCATGATCAGCTTCATGATCAAGATTTGACAACCTGGGGCGCCAAAAGCATACCTGATGAAGCCTAAACCGTAAACCCAAATCCGTCACCCCCCAAGCAAACGGCCTTCAGCTGATGGGCCAGCTGCGAGGTCACCTGCTTTTTGACATGGCTTGTAGGATTTAAGGTTCGGGGCATAGTGGTTTAGGGCCTAGTTTACTACGATTTAAAGGTTGGGGCTGTTGTGGGCGACATCCATATCCATGGGGCTCGACAGATACTGAAACTGTCGGACAGTGCACGATAGACTGAAGAAAGAAACTGTGGCCGAAAATGCCGCGATTCCGGATTTGACACTACTTTCGAAGTAACACTTCAAATTTGAAGGTCGTAAGCTTGAGATCATGGACGGCTTGACAGCTCTTCGCCATCGCACCACGAAGTCCAAGCCAAGAACGCTAAAACAGGCCGAAAGTTGCTCAAGAACAGAAGCTTTGAGTCCCAGCCATTCAGGACTGGCGGTCTCAAGCAGAGAACCGAAATGATGAGCTTTGCTGGCCTGGCCATCAGGAGCAGGCCGGTCCTGCACCGACCTGTCGGAAGGATCGCTGAAGCTTGCAGAAGAACGTCCATTTCTGAGGATTTCAAGATGCTTTCGCGATGCGCAAGAGAAGAGAAGGGGCTGGGATGAAAGCTGAAGTTAACTGAGCGATTCTCCAGCTGAGCTTTGATTTGCCCATCTCCTTTAAGATTCATGAACGGTTTGGTTTAGGGTTTTCGGGAACCAATATTCCTGCAGCTGCTTCTCGCAGCGACGGATCTGCGAATTGTCTACACACGTCCCGTCTTTCGGTCTTTCTGTCTGTGCACGCGTGTGATCTCACCCGTGCTAATACAGCACATCCCACCTCAATACTGCGACCCAGTCGGAAGAACCTGTCCCGCCCCAGGAAGTGCACAAGCCACAACTTTCACCAACAAACCGGATCCAACAAAAACACAACAATACACAAAGTGGCCGTCGAGACACAGCCAACGGCAACTGATCAAAGCTTGAAATACTCCGGATCCGCCTGTCAGCGACCCACTGCCGAAACAGCTGAAGAGCGCAACCGAAAATCCAAAACAAACGTGAATTTGTTCAGGACTCGGGCAGTCCGAAGCACCCAGCAAAGGGAGCAGGTACTGAGCTCTGAAACCCCTTCCCGGCCCGGTCCCCCTCTGAATTCTGTCCGGGGCGCAGCGGCAGCTCCAGGTTCATTGCGTTCAGCCCGCGTCCGATGTTGGCAGACTGGCCGGGCTTTTGCATCACGACCGCAGTTCCCAACGGTCTCTGCTTGAAGGCAGGATGAGCCCCGAAGACGGAGGAGCCACAGATTATGTGAGTAGACTCGCAGAAATCGCTGGCCATCTTTGTCATCTTCGGCATGGCAGGTAAGGGTGCCCGGCTCGCAGCACCTGACTGCACGTCGCTACGGGTGGTGGGCAGGGAGTTCAAAGCTCTGCTAGGGTTTAGGGTTTAGGAAGTTTAGGGGTGTAGGGTTTGCGGTTTAGGAAGCTTCGGGGTTTAGGGTTTCTGTGTCTTCCCTTGTTGGGAGCGTTTGAGGCTGAGTCGAGGCATGGCGTCATTGTTGCCTCACGACTGGGGCTTTGGGGTATAGGTATAGGGTAGCCTACTTATAATAAGGAGATTTGCTGTCAATCCAGGCATGGGATTGGCTTCGGAATTCTAGGTTACTTGTTTCGTACGGGCTCACGTCCTTCATGCCAAGCGTGCTCTACCGGGCTATGGAGAAAGCCGGAGACGCAATCGGCATCCTGGAAACCTCTCCAATCTTTTACGCACAACCCCGCCAGCTATCCACTCTCTGAGCCCGAAAACGGATTAGGGTTTAGGGCTTAGGGCCTTTAGGGTTTAGGCCATGTCCCTGGAACCCGTCCCTGCACCTTGGCGGTCTGCGGACCCAGGAATCCTGGCATCACGTCGGTTTGGGAGCCCAGGGCGAGGGGAACCGAGGGGTCTCAAAGCGAATCCAGCAAAACCCTGCATCTTCTCCGCAAACTGAGTGCCGGACAGCCCGACCTCCGCAAAGTCAGGGTTGTGGGGAAGTCATGGGCAGACTCGATTCGCCGGCGGGCAACGTGAGGGTGTCTTGCACTGACGATGGATCGGAGCTCGTGATTTCCAGATGGCAGGCACTCATGTCCGGAAAGTCTCAAAGCCTTACCTGTAAGCTTCCACAGCGTGACCCGCGAAATCTTGAAACCGCCGCGCTTGGATCATGCCTGCTGCACTTCATGATGCTGCAAAGCGCCTGGACGTCGGGTGTCTCAGTTCTCAGAGGCCAGGATGGGAGATGACCCCAGTCAAATCTGGCAGTGACCATGCTAAGCTTCACCCAACATGGGGAACCCCAAGCTCCCAACCCAGATCTGATGTCATACACAATATCTCTCGGGTTTGCAAAGCTGTCGGGATCCAAGAGAATAAGTACGGGGCTTCAAGCATCAGACCAAGATTTCAAGACTTGCTGCCTCATGTGCGCTACGCCAGGGCTGGAAGGTGCACTGCACCTTGGCCTTGCCACACTTCGACAGACCTTTGTAAACATTGCTTCAACTTTGAAGCAACCGCTGAACCACCACTCACCCTTCACGGCCAGACCCGAAACCCTCTCCACATGCCTGGCGGGGACGGCTGCGTGGGATCCCTGTCAAAGCAGGCCAGTGTGCGCTGGCTTCAGTCTCGTTACATAGACTTTGAACAAACAACTTTCGCGCTCCCACTACCAGGTACATGGGCCTCAGGGCCCAAAGATGGGGGAAGGATTGGTAGGTTTGGGGTCGAGCGCGTGACTGGAATGATTGCGCCCTATCAGAACCGATGAGTGCGCCTTATGCGCCTTGAACTCAAGAGCCTGGTTCTGTGTTGTACAGTAGCAGCTGCAGATAGCCACCTAAAGCCTGTACATACCCTAAACTCCGAACCCTGTTAACCCTTTCCAGAGTTCCTGAGACTGGCCATCCTCTGTGAAAGGCTGTGTCTCCTGATCCTCGTCCTCCGGAGCCCTTCGTCTGTGCGACTGTCGGATCTGAGCGCGCCTCGGACCACGAGTTTGCCACTCGCTTTCGTGGATCTGGCGGGCCAGCTGATCCGCCTGCAGGCCAAGACAAGAAGAGAAGAATAACAATGACCAATAAAACCAAGAAAAAGCAGTAATCAGAACAGTACTCATGATTGAATAACGATCATCAAAACGTGCCAACAATCATGATGATGATTCATGATGACAATTGAAGCTTCAGAGCTCAAAGCACCACAGCACGGACGTCGCAGGGGGACGGCCTCCGCTCGCTGCTTGGGAGGAATGCAATTGGGATCGAGCTGCGTGGTGTAGTGATCCTGGAGCAGGCAACTGGCTCGGAAACAGCGACATGCCTTGGTACGCAGAAGCTGGCCCGAGCTGCTCGATACAATCTCAATCTTGGATTCTGGGGAAAGCAGTAAGTTCAGGCGTTCCGGTAGTTATAGGAGGCGTCAAGTCAGCTGTGGAACACAATGAAGCCTTCTGAACCGAAGCCTGTTTCCCCAGCCGGTCTTGAAACATCGAAAGAGCGCCAGAATCATCTCCGGCAGGCTCTTCGGATTTGTTCTCACCCTGAGCGGTGCGGTGGGCTGGTTGCGTTACTCATGGTTACATTCTGTAGAGTTCCTACATGACTAGCAGCATGGCACACTTCCAAATATCGAGACGACGAACGAAGAAAGCTCTCAGAAGAGCTCTCGGAATCAGAGAGAGAGAGAGAGAGAGAGGAGAGGGAGAGAGAGAGAGAGAGAGAGAAAGAGAGAGACAGAGACCGAACCGGGCACTTACGGCAGCCACATCCCGAACCCTTCATTCGGCCACCGGCTTTGCGTACATCATGCGACATGCCGGCCTCAGAAGAAGAAGGATCACAACTGAGCAGTAGGACATGAAGACTGGCAGAGCATGAAGCTCACCGACGTTTTCCTAGTTCTCCATTCCTTCTAGATTTTCTTGATCCTTGCATCACACGAGTAATCGTAGTGCTTGTGGACTGAGCCCAATATTATTCCTGACGATGTGCACACAAAACCTAGTTGGACTCAGACGGGTTCCGTAAAGAGCTCTGAACGCGGGATCCTAGAGGCCCACCAACCCTTGGCCGAAATATCCACCCGCCTTCTCTGCCTCCGAAGTCCAAACATGTCGGGTTTTAGGCTCGTGGAGTCCCATCCGAAGGATGATGCTGGCCGAGGGCCCAGCGCCACGCGTCACACCCTTGAGGCATCAAGCGCACAATTAAAACCATGGCCCCATGCAGCTAGCCAAATCATTCCGGCTGGACAATTTCGGATGGTTTTTGATGGATGTTTGCTGCAAGTTTTGGAATATGAGAGAAAGAGTTTACCGATCCCATGTTGAACTCGGCACAAGCCACTGCAAGAGAAAAGAGCACCTAGAGGCCGCCTGGGGGAGTTTAAACGACATGGCCCACGCCCTGCGGTGAATTCCGTGTCTCACTCCAGACTCTAGGTGTTGTTCACTCGCCAGGGAAAAGCCGAAACGTTGCGGAAGACGTCCATCATCAAACTTCATGAACAAATGTCCGATTCCCCCCCCCCCCCGCGTGCCGTGGTCTTCAGTCAGATAGGCACAATGCAAGAGGCTTGAAACAAAAACAGCTTGAGCTTCACCAGCTCATGTCCGGTCCTGTAAGACTACACGACACAGCACCACTGTAGATCTTCATAACATGTCTGTTTCTTCCCAACTTGTGACAGTTGGATATGCAATGATATGCATGAAGTTGTGATGGCTGCCAATTGCCACCCGGAGCGAGCTGCCGTGCGAAAGCCGGCTTCCTGCGTTAGCTGCTAGTTCCTGCTAACGTTCCTTTGAGCCCTTGCAAGTGCAGAGACCAATGACAGTCCCGAATCGTCCCGAATCCATGGTCATCAATGCTGTCAGAAACCCTCAAAGCGGACCGCAACCTCTCAGGCTCTGGGTCGCCTCTTTTTTCCACGAGCGTAGCTTGAGGCTCGCGCTTGTGAAGGAACTGGCGGTGAAGCAGCCGGCTTCTCCCTGGCGGGTGTCGCGCACTTCTGGCACCTGCCATGGCTTGTCGCCATCCAAGTAGTAGATCAACGGGAGCAACTGCCGCTCTGGCTGCTGCTCTCCCTCTCCCGCCCCTGAGAATCACTCCTGTCGTGCGGTACCTCATGCGCCAGGTGCGTCCATGAACAAGGCAGAAGCTTCATTCGATAACAAGAACGGATCTCTCTCAAGAAGACGGTCGTTTGTTTTCCTTTGTTGCTTTGGAAAACTCGGCAAGCACTCTGAGCCTCTCGCTGCTTCTGCCCAGCAGCATCAGAACTGTGAACCCCCCTGGCTAAATCTGTAAGGTCCGGCGTGACGGCATTGGCGTCGCAGAAAGCAAAAGCTGCACAATCTTCTGCTACTGGAAGGATCTCAGTACCACTAGAAGGTCTGTCGCACTGCCATTGCAGCAGGACTGGATGCTCGACACTGCAGAAGAACTGACCCTTCCCCGCCGAGGAACCCGGCATCAGGTCACGGTGGAAGACTGCATGACGACAACATGTTGTCGTTGCACACCAAAGCGGAAACCAGCACTGATAGCCAGGGCATGCCGTGTAGCGCCCAAAAAGCAGCTGCACTGCCAGATCATATCGAGAGCATTGTGACCCTGTGCTTGACCAGAAGCACGCCACCTTTGCATCCAGATGCCGCTGTCCTCCCAGAGCTCAGCAAACTAATTCGGGCATATTCGCGCTCTGGCGCACCCATGCCACCCTTGTCTCACCCCACTCCCTCGGCCCAACTAGATTTGCACTTGGCGCAGCCAGAGCGTCCGTTTGGAAGACTGCATGACGACAACATGTTGTCGTTGCACACCAAAGCGGAAACCAGCACTGATAGCCAGGGCATGCCGTGTAGCGCCCAAAAAGCAGCTGCACTGCCAGATCATATCGAGAGCATTGTGACCCTGTGCTTGACCAGAAGCACGCCACCTTTGCATCCAGATGCCACTGTCCTCCCAGAGCTCAGCAAACTAATTCGGGCATATTCGCGCTCTGGCGCACCCATGCCACCCTTGTCTCACCCCACTCCCTCGGCCCAACTGGATTTGCACTTGGCGCAGCCAGAGCGTCCGTTGACAGATTCTGGAACGTCGACGTGGCCGAAGGTTTACATGGCTTTGCGGGAATGGACATGGCACCCTGAGCACCCGTCTCGGCCGACCCCGACCCGGCAAGCTGAGGACTCAGGATGCCTGGACTATGATCAAACGGAGAGCACGAGGCTCATAGGCGCCTCTCGGGGCCCCAAAGAGTCTGGCAGGACACCGCAGGTACCTCGGATGAAGGTGCCCAAGGACTCCACAGCCACCCCGCGTCTACGGACAGTCCGCATGTGCCAGGAGCAGGGATGGAGCTGCAAACGATGTGCCGCGAGCCTAGGAAGCTTCAAGCGTCTCACCACCATGCAGCCTCGAGGCCTCCCAGGAAACCTGTAACCAACACCTGCCTCGATGCGGTTGGGCCCGCCCAAAACCACCACCGTCAAGGAGCAAGCTCGACCATTCAGCCCCTGTAAACCGGAAGAAGGGATCTTCTGGATGCAAGTCCTGAAAGTCCGAACAGCCCGACACGAGGGCTTCGAGGCGATCAGTCATTACCCAGTTGGCGACACGTGGTGCCAAAGCAAGACACGTCTAGATGCTTGAGGTCGCCTGTGCGTGCGTACTTAATCCTCTCCCGGCCGGTGCACGAGAGACCTTTGTCGGCAACAGCAGTGGACGTTCTTTGCCGGTGCAGTCTTGAACGGCCGGCTACTGCCACCGTACCTAAGGAATCGAGCGAACAATCGAAGCCTGTTTCGCTTCAACCGCGACAGCCACTCTGGACTGCTGCACATTTTCCGCTCAACACCTCGTCGTTCCGGTGCGGCCACTGAATCCGCTGAGCGCTACGCAGGTACACATGCCTGTGCGAGTGTATGCAAATGGGGCACCATGGCTAGCAGCGGTGAGATGCTTCTGGCGAGTTTCGGGCCGAGTCACAAAGTGACCTGGGACAGCCACCGGCAGAAGCGTCCGAGAACGCTGCCTCATCTCTTCACCGCACGCTCCCACTGCTGGCGATCTGACGACATCTCAACTGACAATGCAAGCCCACAAGCATTGATGGCAGGCTAAGAGACAAGGACGCAAGGCGTGTCGGGAGTCCATCAGTGCGGAATCCGTCTATGCGGCTCCTACCTGTTTGCCGCTTGCTTGGCACAACAACCGCCGCCTGCATTTCAAGGCTGGAAGTGTCTGGTGTGGCTCCCACGGGCACACACTGCCTAAACTCGCTCTGGTACAGTTACGAGTGGGCATTTACGCTTGTATAACCCTAGCATGTCCGGAAAGGGACTGGACGGCAAGACGAGCAACGAGTCTTCGATCACAATCCCGGCTTCTATGCAATGCCCGCAGATGCTTTTAGCTGGCGATTCGAACTACAATGCTACGCGTGGCAGTGTGACCTTCTAACATCATGTCTCTTCCGGCGGAAGTCCGATTTCGAGAAGCCATGCACTGGTGCATAAATACTGAACAAGCTGCTTGAGCTTGGCGCAAGAATGGCACGACAGCGGAGGCATTGCAGCTCAGGCACACATTGCGGCAGAGCACTTGTATGCATGTAATATCTGTGCAAGGAGCAGGTATTGCTGACACTGCTCGCATAGGCTTGGTTTTGGGCCTCAGCGTAGACGACAGGACTCTTAAGCGCAGGCATCCGCAAGATGGGTCACGAGGGTGAGTCCTGCAGCCTTCCACAAGGTCCCTTGTTCTCAGGTTCTTACTAGTATCACCATTCTGGCACAGGAGAGAGAGGCTCGACTACGCGTGCCAAGAGGAGACGTCATCGAATCTCATGCACTGTGAGTACGTAGAAGCTGGTTCTTGCAGGCATGGGCTCGCGAGTGCATTGGCGTTCTGTAGACCTTGACACCGCCACCACACGAGCTCGCATTCGAGCACCCACCTCTGATCAAATCAAAGGTGCCGTGACGGCAATTCACAGCGCAAACCACGGGCGCATCGACCTCGCTGCGCCCAGGCATCCTTGCCCGCAGTCCAGGCCGACCAGGACGTTCATGTGGTCTAGCACGTCCAGTAGTCTGGTGACCACATGCGGCCGAACACTCCTCTCTTTGCCGAGACGGACGCCTCAGACCCCGGTGTTCAACAGCTGTGCCTTTAGCATAGCCAGGACAGAGCCAGCATGCGGTGTCACTGCAAGAGTGCACTTCGAAACCGAAGACGGCCGTCTTCTCAGGCAGACCCTTGCCCAAACTTCTTCAGTTAAGACTGGTATATTATTGCAGGCCAACCAAACAAGAGCTATCAACTGCAGCACATCTCGTACTCTCAACCAGATTTGGTCACTTCCAAAACATGCATGCGATCCCCAAGCTGTGGAAACTGGGTAGTCAGGAAACTCGCATGCACTGCAGACCGGCTAAATTCGCTGGCTTGGCAGTGTCGTCTACAGGCCGCCGAAGCCTGCATTAAGCAGACCAGTAGCGGTGTCGGGACCGCTGTGGAGGTTGCTTCTTGCTCAGCGCCGTGCCTGAAGCCAGTAACGCCTCAGTAGGACGAGGCTTGTCGCCCTTGGACTAGGACTGCGATGGCACAGAAGGCCTTGTTGACACGAGCCTCGCGAGTTCCACATCTTAGGCAACTCAGCAGATGAAGCACTCGGGTCGGCCGCACTTAAGCCACGGCGTCTTTCCTAAAACCGGCTTTCGACTGCATTTGCTCCGAGAGCGCACTCGCCGAGCCGGCTTGCACCATCCAGCATGCAAACAAGTACAGAGGTACGCGTAAGACAGCTTCCTCTCAGCAGATGGCGGACCTCGAAAGTGCAAGCAGCGCTGTGTGCCGGAGCAGCACAAAGGCTTTTGCAGGGCAAGGATTCTCATCTTCCCCTCGCAGCTGAAGTCCTCAAGTTCCTAAAGCTACCTCTGGTTCTCAGAGCTTCATCTGCCGATGCGCTGCGGAGCTGTTCGCTTTCAAGCTGCGGCTCTGGGACGGAAGCATTCCTGTGGATCCTGAAGGCCCGAGGCTCGCATGAGCCTCAGAGACACAGCGAAGAGCTCAGATTGGGGCCCCACTTAGCCCAGCCTAGGAAGCCTCAGAGCATAAAAAAAGCTTTCTGTGTAGGACAAAAGCACTCCAAGACGGAACCTTCGAAGATCGTCGACACATCAGAAGGACCTCAACCAGCCCGGGTCGAATGCCTCACAAGCCTAGCGGAATCGTTCTGAAGTCCCTGAGATACACTTCAAGTCTGTGCTGCGTGCCTTGGGGAGGCTGCAGGCAGTCAAAGCGGGGCACAACGCACAGAGCTCCAGCTTTCCACAAAGACCACAGGGAGAACTGCAACACGGTCCAGGCCACAGCCGCACTTGGAGGATTCAGAGAGTTCGTGGAGTTCTCCTAGCTCCCGGCGTCGTTGACGAGCTCTGCTGGCAAACTCGTCTGGAACATGTTGCTGCAAGGAGATGGGCCCAAACCGCAGAAGAAGGGCAACTTGCACGCAGGGTGTTGACATGAGCTTCGGCGGGCAGGAAAAGTTCGCAGTGACAAGCTTCGGTGTCCAGTGCGAAAGCTGCAGCAGCGGAAGGAGCCAACCTAGCCGCATGTGAGAAGTGTGCTGCTACTGCACCGCAACAGTCCCAGGGCTCGTCGTCACTTCATGCAATGCCGAAAAACTGTGAGGGTTGCTGTCGATGCACGGGCTCCAGTCCACCCTGTCGGATTTGGCAATGCATCTGATGCCTTGGAAGTCGGCGCAGCACGACCTCCATCTGGGAAGACCGGATTCGTGACCAATGGCATCTCGTGGCCAGGTCGGATGCCTGCATCAAAGCACCCAAAGTTCCGTTACTTCTCCAGCCAAGGACTGAGGCTGCGCCTCAGACGCCGCCCTGCTAGCCCAAGCTTGGCTATTCAGGCGCAGCAAAGCCTACCCGGACGCTGAACTTCCACCTGCCGTCGGGACGGAACTACGTCATACTACGACAGGCCGATTAGAGCGAGGCGCTCGGCACAGGGAGACAGGACCGTGACCCATCACTTTGCTAAGACCCTTTACCTCGGAGTCCTCCCTGCAGGTCACACCGAGCCCTCTGGAGCCAGCGCGCAAGTCAGGCGAAAGTGGCACCAGGCACCACCCGACCCCTGCGCCTTCCTGGCATTCTCTGGTGTCATAGGCCAATGAGCCGCCTCAGTGTCGCCCCGATGGATCTGTACGCTCCGGAGGCCCTGGAGCGAGGCGATGTGACTCTCCTGGAAACGGAAAATGCGCACCTCTCGCGCTGCAGCCTCTGCCTCCCATCTCGCACCTCTCGCACCTCTCGCGCTTGCGCCTCAAGTCCAGCCTCGCATGTCTGGCACCGGCCAGCGGGCGCGCCGGCGGTGCGGTCTTGGAGGGGGCAGCAGGACACCATGAAAATCGCGTGGTGCAGGTCCAGCGCTAGCAGCCCACCAAAGCTACAGCAAGATTCCGAAAGCAAAGTCGCACTTTATTTGCGATGCAGCTGGCGCCATGATGCCCGTGAGTGTATGTCGTCCAGAAGCCCGCTTTTTGTAATGCCAGAGAGCGCAACAGCTGCCTGACACTGCACATGCCGATGAGAGCCAACTGCGGGAGAACACCACATCAAGTCTACAGGAGTCTATGAAATCTACGAGAGCTGCAACCTCGGAGTCTATTCCGGGGGCTTGACATGGCCTAGCAGCTTAGCGGCCGCGCCGTGATGCACCGTGGCACTGCGAGGACCCCAAAGTGAACGCCTCTCATGTCCTCAAACTCCTCGCCTCAATGCGACCCGAAGCCCAGGGCCTCCGGGAGGCTCCCGCGAGACACTCGAGGAGCTGGGAATGCTAGCGGCAAAGGCCCCCAGAGTCTGAAGCTCAAGCGACCGCCGAGTTGCTTAGGAAGCTGAGCTAACGGTCGTGATCTCGGTAGTATGGCTGGCTTCTGCTGAGGCGGCATGCGCTCAGGTTTTGTGTAGCTGTTGACATCACAACCGAGACGGCGATAAACGATCGGCTCTGCAACAACACGCAACACCCAGCGGCAAAGTAGCTTTTGCATCAAGACACAGGCTCAATCAACATCCACACCTTAGCGGCTGCTTCAAACACAAAACGGATCGGCCCGAGGAACTGGAGCTGGAGACTGCAGCATCAAACTTCAACCCGTCTCTGGACAGCCACCTCCGGCGATGCAGCGAGAGGACTCGAGCATCACTGCTTTTCGGTCAAACTTTCTCACAACCTTCGACACCGGGCTACTCGTAGCTGTGGCTCATTCAGCAGTCCGTGGACAGCAATAGACACCGCAGCACCCAGGTGAGGAAAACTGAATCTTGGTGTCAAGTAGACGTTAGTTCTGGGGTATCAGTTTCAAGCTTGCCTGCCGGCCCTAACTGCGATCTATTGTCCCGAGCTAGATGTCTAGCCAGCACGAGCGGCTGCCTTCGGCCTGAGCGAGGGCTTATGGTTCCCAGTCGCGAGCATCACCGCTGTTGGTTCTGCCGACAGTCGAAACTGTCTTGCGAGCTGCCATCTATCCCAAATTCCCATGCGAAACCTGCTGCACATGCTCATTTTTGCTCCGATGCTGCCTGGAGAACCCCAACCCCCTGCATTGGCAGGATCACAATGAAGTCTGCGCGCCTGCAGCGCCGGCAAGCCCACTGAAACAGCTTGGCCATGGCCATGACATGTTCACACACATGGACGTTCAACGGCTCCAGCTGAATCGAATGACCTAAATGCATTCGTTCGTCAAGCTCCAGAGAGTGCAGAGAGTACCCTTTCGGGGCACTGATGGGTTCAGACGACTGCATCACCCGCACCTGCAAGCTCACTTGACGTTGACACCCACAGCCTTCGACACCGGCCTACTCGTAGCTGTGGCTCATTCAGCAGTCCGTGGACAGCAATAGACACCGCAGCACCCATGTGAGGAAAACTGAATCTTGGTGTCAAGTAGACGTTAGTTCTGGGGTATCAGTTTCAAGCTTGCCTGCCGGCCCTAACTGCGATCTAGGGTCCCGAGCTAGATGTCTAGCCAGCACGAGCGGCTGCCTTCGGCCTGAGCGAGGGCTTATGGTTCCCAGTCGCGAGCATCACTGCTGTTGGTTCTGCCGACAGTCGAAACTGTCTTGCGAGCTGCCATCTATCCCAAATTCCCATGCGAAACCTGCTGCAGATGCTCAGGTTTGCTCCGATGCTGCCTGGAGAACCCCAACCCCCTGCATTGGCAGGATCACAATGAAGTCTGCGCGCCTGCAGCGCCTGCAAGCCCACTGAAACAGCTTGGCCATGACATGTTCACACACATGGACGTTCAACGGCTCCAGCTGAATCGAATGACCTAAATGCATCGGTTCGTCAAGCTCCAGAGAGTGCAGAGAGTACCCTTTCGGGGCACTGATGGGTTCAGACGACTGCATCACCCGCACCTGCAAGCTCACTTGACGTTGACACCCACAGCCTTCGACACCGGCCTACTCGTAGCTGTGGCTCATTCAGCAGTCCGTGGACAGCAATAGACACCGCAGCACCCAGGTGATGAAAACTGAATCTTGGTGTCAAGTAGACGTTAGTTCTGGGGTATCAGTTTCAAGCTTGCCTGCCGGCCCTAACTGCGATCTATTGTCCCGAGCTAGATGTCTAGCCAGCACGGGCGGCTGCCTTCGGCCTGAGCGAGGGCTTATGGTTCCCAGTCGCGAGCATCACCGCTGCTGGTTCTGCCGACAGTCGAAACTGTCTTGCGAGTTGGCATCTATCCCGGATTCCCATGCGAAACCTGCTGCAGATGCTCAGGTTTGCTCCGATGCTGCCTGGAGAACCCCAACCCCCTGCATTGGCAGGATCACAATGAAGTCTGCGCGCCTGCAGCGCCTGCAAGCCCACTGAAACAGCTTGGCCATGACATGTTCACACACATGGACGTTCAACGGCTCCAGCTGAATCGAATGACCTAAATGCATCCGTTCGTCAAGCTCCGGGGACTGAATCTTGCAGTCAAGCGGACGTTTGTTCTGGGGTATTAATTTCAAGCTTGCCTGCCGATTAAAACTGGGATCTACTGGATGGCTCTGGCGGTTACTGGCACGAGTACCTCCGGCCATGCTGCGAGAGGACTTCTGGCTCCCAGTCACAAGCATCAGCGCTTTTTTGAATCTGCTGTCAGTCGAAGTGGCACAGCAACACTCATAGTCACCAAAACTTTGGAATATGTCGGTGTCGACACTGCTGCCCAGCATATTTGTAGCCACACTGGCCAAAACGGGCAGGTAGACAGCGGGCTTGGTACCCGTCGTGGTTGAAAGATTTTGCGATGTTGAAGCAGTTCTCGCTGAAGAAACACGTTCCGCTGGAAGCTGGTGCATCCTGTTTCGTCGCGGGGAACATGCCGTCACCATCCATGAAGACTGCGACATCTCAGCGCCAAGCTTGCATAAGATCCGCACATCCACCTCAGCTTGAGTCGCTTAAGCAATGCCCTCAAGAGCTGCCTAAAAGTTTCGACGTGCCCTTTTCCGTGCTCGGCGGGCAGGTAGAATCATCACTCGGTGGGCATGAACACAACTGATGTGCCGGACGAGCCCCAAAGTTACTGTTTCCATCCTAGAACACCGAATCTGGCACGACCCATCCATCTGTTGGCAGGGTCGGATGACGGCCGGAGGTCCAAGCGCAGGCACGACAAGCCCACAACGACAACACGCCGCAAATTCAACTTTCACGAAGTCTGGCTGAGAAGACATCCGAGATCGCAGCAATGAGCTGAGCCGGCAAGTCTGAGAAACTGAGGTCTCACCGACGAGTGCAATGAGCCATGGCCGTGGCTTGCCCTGCTGACTGTGTTGGCTGTGCTGCTGTTCTGATGGAGACGGCAGTGGCCGCCGCACGTCGTGTCGGGACTCTCAGCTCAGCGCCTTAGTAGCGGAGACCGGTTCGCCGTGCCCTCGGCGAAGTAAGAAGAGGCAAAAGAGAAGCCCTCCCCAGACTCAGGGCAACAGCTTGAAAGCTCAACCGGACCATGTTTGCACAGGCCGTCAGCTGGGTGCGCAAGCCGTGATCTTGCTAGGACAAGCTTTGTTCTGAATTTCCCACCTTTTCTGATGTTGACATTCCCTGATCTTCAGCAATCTTGACCTCGATGCCTTTCTGAAACGTAGCAGTTCTAATAGGGAAGCTGAACTGGGCGATGGCAGCGCAGCACGGTCGGCACCGCCCCTGGACTGCGAAACACTTGAGCCCAGCACCGCGCTACACACCAACCCAAATCCTAAACTTGATCCTGGGCCACACGGACTTTTCATAACGTGATATCTGACGTCGTCTTGGATCTTCATGTTCAAGCACCGGACCTGTGCATGCATCTATGTGCACTATGTGAGGATTGCGTGAAGTGCAAACATGCCACTTTGGGACGAGATGCGATGCGATAAGCAGTAGAAGCATGAAATGAGCCCATCAGGCAGTCACAGTCGTGTCGAGCCCTTTCTTGCAAGAGCCAAACCAGATGGCCGCATCGAACCGCTCAATCAAGGGTCTTCAAGCGGATGGGAGTCAATTTAGGCCTGGGCTGGGCAGGAAGCCGGCATTGAAAGTCAAGCACTTTTCCAATCTGTGTGGAGTCAAAAGACGACGGCGGGTAGGTGGTTGAAGCCACAAGGCTCGGCAGTATTTACACGCTCAGCTGGCTTTACCCATGGAGAAGCATGTCACCAAAATGCGCGACTTTTCTTGGCATGTCAGGCCGGAGGGCACTGCAGGCGTCCAGGGTCTACGACATCAGGGCTGTGAGGCGCCTCCAGTTGAAGCACAGACCAGAAGGCGACCGGTGACGAGGGTGGTGAGAGCTCTGGCGCGGCTTGGCACACCGTTCCCGCGGTAAAGGGGTATTCCCCGGACTCCTGCCGGAGCCAACCTCCTTAATTCAAGATGCTGACTTCAGAGCTCTCTTGCTGCGAGGCTGGAAACAGGTGATGCGCAACCCGACGTATCTTGCAAGTTTGAACGCTTCTTGCATCCTGTGCCATCAAGGAGCCTTTAAACTTTAAACGAGCCCTTCGAAGGGGTGCATTATCGGGGATCATGGTTTGCAGTGATCCGCGGTTCTTCTTGCTAGAGCTTGGTTGCCCAGAGGCATCGCCGATGGAGCTTCGCCACGAGTAGATCCCTCACCCAAGCCCTGCACCCTGAAGCCCAAAACCCTAATTCCTTCCCATCATTGGCCTGTCGCTGCTTGCACACATCGCACACTCCTTTTCTCTGGCCAGGCTGTGTCAACCGTAAGCTCTAAGAAAACAGACTACCGCCGATGCCGAGCGAAAAGGACAGCATCCGGTTGCCCTCAAAGGCGAAGCACAAGAGAGGCGTCTGTGCGAAGGCATTGGCAATGATGGTGCAGAGATGTAATCCTGCACGTCTCAACCTTACTGTGGCGGAGGGGTGGTGGCGGAAAACCTTGAGAAGAGAGCAGCGAAAGGCCTGCCAGTCGTGACTGTTCACAGCGGACCGTCTCACCTCGGCAGCATGGAGTCAGGAATGAGGGGGACATTCCTTCCCATCATTGGCCTGTCGCTGCTTGCACACATCGCACACTCCTTTTCTCTGGCCAGGCTGTGTCAACCGTAAGCTCTAAGAAAACAGACTACCGCCGATGCCGAGCGAAAAGGACAGCATCCGGTTGCCCTCAAAGGCGAAGCACAAGAGAGGCGTCTGTGCGAAGGCATTGGCAATGATGGTGCAGAGATGTAATCCTGCACGTCTCAACCTTACTGTTCCCTACCAACCCCACCCGCTGGCTGTCCACGACGGAGGTTCCACACGAGCAGCACGACCGTTAGGAGGTCAAAGGGGCGGGCCGGGAGGGTACTTGCCGGCGCCAGCTCCGGAGGTGGCGGAGGAGCTGGATGGCTTGTCAAGTACAACGGGGCCGCTGGTTGCTGCCGCACTCCTAGTTGCTGTGACAACCAAGTGATGAGATTTTCTTCGATCTCGTTGGCGGCCCCCATTATTTGCTGCACAAGCTCGCGGCAGACGTGGGTAAGAAGAGCAACTGTACCTCGGATGAACAGCTTGACCAAAAGGGCCAAGCACAAAGCCACAAGTCGGGGGAACATCAGGATGAAGAGGATGGCCAGCCCTGTCTTCCATCTACAGGACACCAGCCAGCGAAGCCAAGCGATCACGATGGGCTGCGGTGCAGACTGCGGTCCTCTGTGTGCCTGAACCGGCCTTGGCCGTGCAGGCGTCAAAGTCGAGGGTGAAGGTGTAGCCGCCGTCCTGGTAGGCGCGGATACCCACGCCCTCAGAGAAGTAGTGAGGCGCGCCAGCGCCGCTGTAAGCTGACGGGGGGCCGTTCCCGCCCGCCAGCGTGAAGCACTCTCCAGCGCCTGTGGGTCTGTCAGCACTTCCTGCGCCGTTCTTCCGTTGTCAACCTCGGCATCTCCCAGCTGAGCAGCTGCACTGTGTACCGCCGCGAGGAGAGACTGAGCAACTTCCGCCGTTTCTTCTACAGCTTCAGCTCCGGGAGCGGCTGGTCGGGGTAGTACTGGTGCCAAAGGTCTTCTGCTGCTTGGAGCGACGGCACCCGACGAAGGCGGGCGGCTGAGGTGGAGAGTTTGCCGCTTGGAAGGTTTCGCTCCACTAGCGGCCACGTGGAGGCCGCCGGGCCCCGGATCATTCCGACCATCCATGGTTTCCGAGGGTTTGAAAGAATCACGTAGATCCTCTTGTCCGTGTGGTAGGTGACGGAGGTCGCGGTGGTGTCCCGGGGCTTGTTGTTCGAAGTGGAACTGGGCAACGAAGAAGAAACACAGGCGGTTGGTGTTGAAGTTGAAGACGACGGCCGCACCGCCCCCGAAACCCTGGTCGCCTCCGCCCGGGCGCGAGGACCTGTTGACCCCGGCACACCAGCACGAGGACGCACCGTCTCTTGAGTCCGGGGTGGCTTCGGTTGGTCCACTAACTCCCAACCTTCCTCGTCCAAAGCGTCAGCTAACTCCCGGAGGGCCCGAGACACTCGATCGGACATGGCACCTAACAATCTAGCAATTCAGCCAAAGACATCGGCGGCGGGTTTTTGAGCAGCGGCCAGTCGTTGTTGACGGCAATGACATTGGCCCTTGCCGTCGCTGAGGCCGACGCCGAAACCTGTGCACAAAAGGCCTCCTGCAAATAGGACTTCAATGTTTCTTGCCGCGCCCACCTGCCGTGGTACTGCAGCTGAGCTAAGTGCATGGATTGCTGGAACATGTAGGTTGCCCCTCCACCCCGAAATGAGCTGAGGGTGTATCCACGATCCCGTAGTCCAAGCTCTTCGAGAGCTGCTGCCACGCACTTTGCCCACTCCCGGCGACCGATGGGGAACAAGCTCCTATGAGCTCGCCGTCCGACCGCCCACCACCGCATCCAGGATATCAATGCGTGTGATTTCACTAGCACAAACTGCGACCTCCATACTCGCCGCGTCTTCGGCTTCCTAATGGTGATCACCATCCCCTCCTCGTTGCTGAGAGGCTGGCCGAGATCGGGGATCAGGAGGTCCTCCACTTTCAATTTATGGCATTCCCCTGGTCGGAGCAAAGCATCAAACGCCAACCACGATGCTAGGAAAGCTGCGATCCACCTTTCCCGCTCCCGGCCACCAAAACGTAGGCTCCTAGCAAACATCACCACCAGCAGTGCCGTGAAGACCGAAAATGCGATAGGCACCCGCGTGCGCACGGGAGTCAATGTCCTCCACGCCCTTATCGCGGCCCAAGTATGCCGCAACAATGGCCCTGAAATCTGCAGCTGCCTCTGGATTCCAAGGATGCCGAGCGTGACACGATATAGTCTCTCTCCCGCTTGCAAGCACCAATCAACTACTTCCTCTAAGGCCGCATCCACCGTTCTTGACGATGAGCGGCGAGTCAAAGGCCTCCCCAAACGATCAGCTATTTCGAGGATCCACACCGCCGCTGATCGGAGGCCTCGCCGGTATTCAGCAGTGAGAGCCGCGTCGCGCAGCCGAGGTACTCGTTTTCCACCTCGCCAGCGCATCGGCCAACTGCTCACAGAATCCAGGAGGGTAGTCCAAAGGTTGCATAGCCCGAGTCACCCGCAGTGACGACCCACGCCAATGATCGCCGGGACACCGATGTACAACCTCCTTGAGCCACGGGGCGTTGGAGAGGAGCCGGGTTCTCTGTCGTGGGACACTGGCTGCATTTCCAGATTCACGGTATGCGCACAAATCAACCCGGTGCAACTTCAACCCCCCCTTCTGCATCAGCAACTGGGTTTCCCGCAGCCGCCAAGCCCGACTAGTAGCCGGGTGTTCCACCACCACATAGCATCCAACCTGCAAGGCGGCATCAACAAGAGACAAAGTCCTTCTCCAGATGAGGTTCTCGGCCGCAACCTCGGGTTGTGCCTCATCCCCCTCTGGATAGCCCTTCGGCCTGAGTGGACCATTCCGGTCAAGGCTCCGAAGTGCCGAGAAAGTTTTGCGAGGCGGTGCAAACCAAGCCCAAGACAACCTTCCACTGGAGACCACGGCCTCAATGACTGGAAACATCAGCTCTAGACCCTCATCCAATGCTACAGGCGACCCCATGATAAAGCCACGATCACGATGAGCCCGTGTTAACTCACCACCGTGGATCCCCACCTCGAGGCCGGCGCATTCGACAATGCCGGTGATTCCGAAGTCCTGCAGCCACCTGGGAGCCGGCAACGGAGGAGGAAGGTCCTCACCCCGTGATGGCTGGTCCGCCCTATTCGATGATGTCTCAATCCAAATAAGACCGACCCCCAAGTTGGCAAGGACCAAGTGCGGGACCAGACCACGGAGGATGCCATTCAGCCGATAACTTGATGACCGACCCTTGGTGAAGGCACCGACGACAACATTCGAATCGTTGAGGCATACGACAAGAGAATTTCGCCACGATGGGTCCGCGGCTAACTTGATCAGCTCCCGCCGTAGTGCCCGAGCCTCCTGAAGATTGATATGCGAGGTTTGCCTAAACGTGTAACCGCTGATGATGCGCCAATGCACGCACTCTGCGACCACACTGCCGAACTTTGAAGGCTCCTCGGGGACCGTAGCGTCGAGCTGAAGATCTCGTTCACGATCCAACCGCACGGCCTGGCCCCGGAGTTCAGTCCTACGCCAAAGTTCTGAAGCTAACTCAACCGGCACATCCGCCATGACAGCGCCTCCAGTCGTGGGCGTTGCATCCGTCGCACACACTTGCCTTTGCAGACGTCGCCTCATCGAGCATTTCGCGAATGGTAGGTGAAGGGCACAACTGCGTAGCTCGTCTTGTATGTGCTTCGGGATGGGGATCCAACGCTTCTGGGGCATGCGGTCGATGTACTTATAGAGATGGTGCATGAGCGAATAGAGTTCCCGCCGATACTGAAAAGCAAAAGCTAGGTATCCAACGATCTTCCGGAGCACTTCCTTCGAGGCGAATCCTCCGGACACTAACTTCCCCAGCAGCACCCACAACTGTTGCCGAACATCAAGTGGGGCTCCGACCGTGCCGCGGATTCCGTCCACCTGTGCTCCCCATGCCTTAAACAAAGTCTGCGCCCGGAATGCCTTGTGAACAGCCCTCTCAAGACCGGCCTCTAGGTATGCCAACTCCGCCTTCTGCATCTGCTGCATATCCGCGTCGGTGACCTGAGCTTCTGGAGGAATGAACGTGCCATCTACGGGGATCTCATACGGCATGGTGCACTTCTGGGTTACCAACAAGTCATCCAAATACACTCCTTCCCAAAGGTCACCTCCGGGTACATGCTGGCCGTATACCAACTGCGTCGATGCATCAAGAACTCCGTGCCTCCTCAACACCGCCTCGTGAGTCGCCTGTGCGATACAGCATCCGTTCTTATCACCCATCCCCAGGACCCTGAAACATAACCGATAGTCCACTGCAGGGTCGCCCCCATGATCACGCACGACATCTGGATGAACACGACGGCCTACTGAATTATATCGCACCCAACCTTCAGGTAGTCGAAGAGAGTAATAGTAGTTCCGCAAATCATCACCTGAACCACGCAAATACTGGTTGGGCTCTAAAAGCAGTCTGGTAAAACAGGCACCTGATGGCAAAGTTGCCCACCGCAATCGGGGCATGGTTGCATTCTCTGGCCTCCGATCATAGATGAGCCTGTCCTCTTGTTGGTTCTTGGCTACACAAAACAGTCCACCGCCTAGCAGCTTTCCACACTGGTCCCGGGGCAAATCGGCCTCAGGAACGAGAGCAGCCATGCCAGTTTCAAGCATCCGCCTAGCAAGAGCCGGCTCCTCCTCCGGTGCAACCCGGTGGCAAGCCACCACAACATCCTCCCAAAGGGGCTCGGGGAGCCGCAACTTCTCTAGGTTATTCACCACCGCCGCACGATCGGCCGCCAACCAATCACACGGATCCACCTGCCCCGCCCTCGCGGGAATCGCCAAGCGCTCCGCCACCACCGGCAACGCCGTCGATGGCAACCCACCGTCCGTGGGCTCGATCACATAGCTTGCACCCGCCCTCCCCGCTACTTGATCCAGCAACTGTTGCACAGAAGCCCGCTTGCCCTCGCAACCGAGCTCACCCAAAACAAGCTCCAGGGAGACGAATTCGCGCATCTCGCCGAGCAGCTCATCGCTGAAGGCACGGATGGCCTCCACACACCGATGTCCCACTCGCGGCTCAAAAGCACTGCCATCGGAACCTGGGCACCCAAGAGTCACAAAGTTACCCCAGGCGATAAACGCATTGAGGAACGCCTTGCTCCACCAAGTGACCACCTGATCCGAACCCACCTCCGCGCCAGCAGGCAGGAGAGCTTCGGGATAGGGCAGCATGCTCGGAAATAATGCTGTAACATCGCTGGACAGCTCCAGCCGAGTACCTTGGACACGTTCAAACCAGGCCAAATAACTAAGGAACTTCGAATTTGAATTATAGCCCACAAGCGCTGGATGTTTCACATGCTGGCCCGTGGGAGCGTGCACGACATAGGACTGATTCACTTCTTGTGAGAGGAGCTGGCGGGCTCCTCGGTCTCCTCTTCGGCCTGGGCTCGGTTGTGATTCTCTCGCACTCGCTTCTGGAGCTTGCTCAATGATTCGACGTAGCCCGATACAATCGCCATCTCTTCCCGAGATCCTGCGAACTCCCTGCGGCTGCAGGGGTCTGGCAATCCCGTCAACAACCAGGCAGTTGCCCAGTCTCCTCCCTGGAGTACGCTCTGCAGCTTCGCCTTCAAGTTCTGCACGACCTGAGCAGCCGCCACCTGTGGTTCGTTCGCCCGCAGGCTTTCGTAAACCGCCACATCCATCATGGCACATCTGTAGATCCCCTTGAACTTTCCCCACTGCTGCTTTCGAACGTAATCCCGAAGAGTCCAAGCTTGGCCCTTTACAATCCCCAGCTCCTCTATGACCTCCTTCTCGAAGAGGTCGCAAATGCGCCTGGGTCGCCGATGGATCTGCTCGTGCAACCTGTTCAGCTGCGATACGGCCTTCATCCCTTTTCCCTGCAAGTCGTCGTCGCTGTCCGTGTCTTCGGAGTCGGAGCCACCAAGGATAGAGCGGCCGCTTCTGTCCTTCTTCTTCTTTTTGTTCTTCTTCTGGTCCATCAGCATCGCCATCATCATGAGGGGCACTAGCTCGTTCGGGGATTGCCCTGCTGCCAAGCTCTGCTGGAGGATCTGGTTCATGTCCAGCTCGCCCTTCACCGCCTTGCCTTCCGCTTTGGCCTTGGTCTTCTTGACCCGCCCTCCGGGCGGCAGGAAGTCCATCTTTCGCCGATCCGTGGATGCCTCGTCGTCCTCTGTGCCCTCGTCCTCCTCGTCCGAGTCGTCGCCGGCCCGGGTCTGGGTGTACAAGGCCCGAAGGCCCTTCAAGTCCCCTGCTAGACCCTTTGACCGTGGGGCTGGGATCTTGGTTGGGGCTTCGGCTTCGCTGCTGGCAAGGTCCTTCTTTCCTACCTTCTTCCATGCGCGTTCACAAGTGGCACAGCTTGGCAAGTCTTTAGGCCTACGACCTTTCCAGTCAGCAGGCGCACTAAGGCCCACAGCAGACAAAGCCACTCTCACGAAGCCCACCTGATTCTCCCCAATGGTCTTATGAGATAGGGCCGCGAGGTCTTCCGAAGTCGTCGCCAAAACCACGTCGTCACCATCTACCTCCACGGCCCATCCACACACGGATTTTGTCCCGGTCTCGGACACCAGCAGACAATACAAGAGATCCCCAGCTTCGGCCATGGCGAAGCGAACCCCCCTATCAAAACCTTGAGAAGAGAGCAGCGAAAGGCCTGCCAGTCGTGACTGTTCACAGCGGACCGTCTCACCTCGGCAGCATGGAGTCAGGAATGAGGGGGACAATCCTTGGACTGCACGGTGTCCACTGTACGGATAACTATGGTACATCGCCAGGGTTCTTGAAGTGACCAGAATGCAATGCAGGGGAGTCGCCTACAGTTAAGATCGACAATAAAACTCAACCCTCGTTCGGCGCACCCTGTCGCCACAGCACATGTCGCTGCACCGCAGTCAAAGGAAGCTTGCAGGCCTGCAAACTGGAGCACTGTCCTGTCATGTTTTTGCAGAGTGTTTTGTCCGGGCCGTGCACCAACATGAAATGAAGCAAAAGATCTTGTGGGCTGCTATGCCGACACTCAACGATCGAGTTGTTGGCATCATCTCTTTGGGTAGGCAGTCTGAGTTGCAGAAATTGGGGGGGTGAGCCTTAGAACCAAAACGACTGCATGTCATAGCACATGCTGTCTTCCGCTGGGCATAGCCCGAGGCTGGGCTCGGAACCGCACTTGCCAATGCTGCAGTTCTTGAGATAACAATGCACATGCGTGTGGGCAAAAAGTCTGTTCACATCACGTCGGCACGCTTGGATCTTTGGCGGCAAGTTTCCTCCGGCTTGACCCCTTGTGTATTTGTGCTCGAGTCAAGCGAACGTTTGTTCTGGGGTATCAGTTTCAGGCTCTAACTGTGATCTAGGATCACGAGCTGGATGTATTTGGTGGTTAAAGCCAGCACGAGCTCAGGCGGCTGCAAGAGGACTTATGGCTCCCAGTTTGGCTCTGCTGTCAGTCGAAACTTTCTTGGGGGTCGACATCCATCCCGGATTCCGATGCGAAACCTGCCGCAGATGCTCAGGTTTGCTTCGATGCTGCCTGCACGATCTGAGCTTCAAAATACGAAGAACCGAATAGGTCTCGAGACTCGAGATTCATGTCACGATTCTTAGGCCAGAGAACGCAAGGACAGACACCCTCTGTTAAACAACCACCAGCGATTCCAATCTGCCTTCACATGGACGCTCAACCGCTCCGGCTGCATGTAATGCCTTAAAGAAATGCGTGGGGGAAGCTCGACAGATTGTAGAGAGTACCCTCCCGGGACACTGATGGGTTCAGACGACTGCATCACCCGCACCTGCAAGCTCACTTAACCTTGACACCCGCAGCCTTCGACACCGGGCTACTTGTAGCCCTGGCTCTCTTTGCATTCAGCAGTCTGTGGACAGCTTCTGGTTCTGCTGACAGTCGAAACTGTCTGCGAGTCGGCATCTATCCCGGATTCCCATGCGAAACCTGCTGCAGATGCTCAGGTTTGCTCCGATGCTGCCTGGAGAACCCCAACCCCCTGCATTGGCAGAATCACAATGAAGTCTGCGTCACAGCCGGCAAGCCCACTGAAACAGCTTGGCCATGACATGTTCACATGGACGTTCAACCGCTCCAGCTGAATCGAATCCGTGGGTCAAGCTCTAGAGAGTACAGAGACTACCCTCCCGGGGCACTGATGGGTTCAGACGACTGCATCACCCGCACCTGCAAGCTCACTTGACGTCGACACCCACAACCTTCGACCCATTCATCAAGATGCAATGAAGTGCAGCAAACGCGCGATGAACTTGTCCCAGTTGGCTCTGGCTGACAGTGTATATATAGTTCAAGAGATATCAAGAGATCACAGTATTGCGTTGGGTACTAAATCAACGAGAGGAGGTGTCTCTTGCTGCTTGGGCCAGCATTCTATATCGAAGGGGTTCCACTCGACTCGTTCGTCGTTCCAATTACCTAATTGGCCCTGGATGTGCCTGACTCATGGCCTGTTTGGCAGTAACCAGCTGAAGCATTGTCAGCTGCGTTTCGGGCTTCATCTTGCTTCGCTGCCTCACCGGCCTTCCCAAAAGGCAGGTAGGCAGCGCGCTGAAACCAGTGATGGCATGCTTCTAACAGTGTCCCTGCAAACTCCCACCTTCACAGATGCCAACCTTATGATAAGAGCAGTAAAGTGCAGCAGGCTGCTGTTGTGCTCGTGCTCACAGACAGCCGCTGCCAAGTGGAGACCCCAGTCTTGCGCAAGGTCTTACGATGTCTCTGCGACCCTCTGACAGATACCGAGTCGGAGGCAAAATGAAGAGTCGAGCGCAACATACAGCAATCTGTTACAGGGCACTTCGCCATGTTCTGCCATGCGTGGCTTCTGGTCCAACTTTGAGGAGACCACGAGCAGTCACCCTGCTGTCATGGCCAACCCACAGCGAGCGCGGGCCGGGGATGCCGTAAGGAGGTGCAGCTCGTGGGCTGCTGTAAAGGAGGGACGAGTCCAAGTGTGACCTTTTTGCCCTCAAGATTTGAGCCGTTGACGGATCTTGTTTCTGAAGAACTTCAGTGAAAACGGCGAGCCCGACCACCGCAATATTTCCAGAATGTCGTCCCCGGCCCTGAGCCTTCGCCGCGGCAACATCCGACATTCGCCTCTCGCGGTAAGAGCACGTCGAAAATACTCTGTAATCCCATACTTCGCAATCCCGGTCCCCATTTCTCCCGGCGGCACGTCTTCAAACTGCGGGCAAGCAACCTTTGCGCTTTGCAGGCTTCAGCTGGCCACGGCCAAGAAAGCCTGGCAAGGCCGTTCTGCCTGTGCCTGCGAAGCAAAAAGCATCTTGCCAGAGAACCGCTGTACAAACAAACCACCAGCTATGTAGCTCTAACCGAGGGTGGGGAGAAGCTACTCAGGGGCTCTGATCCTGTCTTGCATACTCTGTGACCAGCAACATGGCTGAGAAGAATCAAACCGACTGCGACTCGCTGTCGCAGTCGCATGACGGATTTGACGCGCCCTCGGATGCTGACACGCTCCTGAGAGGACTTTAGGAGACGGAACGAACGACGGTCTTTGCGATGCCTGGCTCCATTGAACCCCAAGCGTGTCAGTTGGAATTGACATGATCATTGGTCCGTTTATCTCGAGTCTTGACTGCGACATCCGAGAAGCTACATCTCTGAATCCAAAACATGCAGTACGAAGAAAACTGACAAACGCGAAAGGCTGCGTCAGCGAAGCCACTGTCTACACATCTGCCATTGGCCGCACAAGACTGATGCTGCATCAGCGAGGGCAGAAAGGGCGGATTTCGGCAACCTCCGAGGTCATGCAGTGTCGCATGGCAAAAGACCGCGTGGTAGATGGCCGGCCGCACGATTTGGTAAAGGCAACGAAGACTGAGGTCGCCGTGATCTTGCAAGGTATATCGCCAGCTGTTTCAGGAGATAGGAGATGAAGTAGCTGGCGTCGCAAGCCTCCGCTTCAAGATCACTGGGATGCGGCGTGGACCAGTCAAAAAAGGTAACAGAGAGAGCAACTTCAGAATCCGGAGACCAGTGCAGCGCATTCCAGAAACCACCGATGAGGCAGGTGCCTTTAGTGGGCACAAGCTCGGACGTGGCGCCTCACGTCACTCGGCTGCTACATGGGTCTACCTCATCGGCGTGGGCATGGCAACAGGTTGCTTGGAGAATCCTCCGCTCCGCCCCTCGGGTCCGGCGCAGATGCTGATTGGAGTACGGCAGGTCTCCTTGGATGTGTCCGTGCACGTGCACCACGCATTCAAAGGGGTCTGTGATCTGTCATGGAAGTCTCAAGCCTGACGGGACAGCATGTCTCAGAAAGCATGACAGAAGCGTCCACGGTCAAAGGAGGCAAACACTCCAAAGTTCTCAGGAAGCGTTCCGCGGTGCTTTTCAAAGCGACGGAGGATCCTAGGGGGCCTTGAGATCCGTACACATGCGTAGACATGCGTACATGCCTCTGAAGGCCACAGCGACAGAAGCCTTATCCGGCTGCGGCCGTAGCCGGCGGCCGGCTTGTATTCAAGCACTTCAAGCGCTACGAGTGCGACTAGTGCGAGTGTGGATCTTCAGAGTGCGAAAAAGGCGAAGCAAGAGCAACGCAGAGACTGCAGATCTTCTCCTGCAACCTGTGCTCTAGCCACTAGCCAGCGTCTTCGTCAGCAAATGCAAAAGTTCCACGGCGGTCTATGCCAAAGCCGGTGTGCTCAAAGGTGTCTGCACAGCGAAGTATGCAGTGGCAGCAGAGAAAGCGTGTTGTGATGCAAGACGGCCCACAATGCGGAGGCCTTCCTGAAGGCAATTCTGTCCCGCGTAGACAGCGGGACTATGGCACTCGGCATCGCTTCCGAAGGTCTCACAAGGCTCCAAGTCCCAGATGCAAAGAGGGAGTCCAAACATGCTGAGAAACGCAGATTTACCGGCAAGTGGCCTCTTGCCGTGTGTCCCCAGCGCCTCCGTCATCTTCATCGCAGACGCATCTGCCTTCCAGCACAGGCAGCTCGGACAGGCACAAAACGAGTCAAACAGTCTTGCAAGAAAGTCACCTCTAAGACGCCAGTGCAGTCAAAGCTACTGCCAGACCGCCAAAGCGCACAGCAGCAACAGCGGATGCTGTGTCAGAGACCAATCGTGGGGATTTAGGTTGAGGGTTTCTTCGCACGCTAAGATGCAACTTGCACGGGCGTCGACTGGGTCAGGACCGCATGTGTCCTTGTCGGGATTGGCTTGAAGTGGCGTATGACACCAAGCTTCCTCGCTCTCGCTGAGTAATCTGTCGCAGGCGATGCTTCACGCAAGTCCTTCGCACAGCAAGCCTCTAAACGGGGAGAGGCCTGCAAACTCGGAGAGATGCTGGCGAGTGCTGGAACAGAGATGGAGCCGCCAGAGCCGGGTCATGGACCTCCCGAGAAGCCGCTTGCCGTCTCTGCCTTACGCACCGAGAGACGCCAGAAAATTCCTGCAGCACGGCACCCAAGGCCAGTGCTGCTACTCGTAGTATGTGCAAAGATTCTTCCTCTGCCCCTGCCGTTGTTGGGGCATGTGCCTTTGGTCTGCGACGGGGTCCCAGGGTGTGCCGGTGCTGTTTCCGAAGACTCTGCTGCGCGAAACCACAAGAGAGCCGCAACAAAAGCGATACAACATTGGCAAAGGTATGTTGATGACCGCAGCTCTGCGGCCACAGCCTGGCGACAGGGATGTTGAAAAGCACAATCCCGCATGCTGAAGTCCGCGAGAACATGTAAGTTGAAACTTCCAGCTGTCTTCTCGACATTATGTGGCAAGGTCTGCAAAAGTTCAGAAGCTACACACTCTGAAAGTATCTCAAGCCAGCTTCTGCTCAAGCCAGTGTAGTCGAAACAGTGGTGGGTGGCCACTTGAGCTGAAATCATGTGGGCAGCATTCTGACGAGCACTTACTTCCTCTGCACTACGGCCACTACGGTGTGTCGAGGGTCTCACATTCCTGCGTTGCCACGTTGCCTGAATCGCGGGGTCGTGACAGCAAAGGCTGCTGGCTGAGGAATCTGCAGCTTTGGGGATGGATGTGAAGGTGCCATTGTGGATGAACCGCAGGGCACAGAGGAACTTGGAAGTTCACTCGCCGATGAAAACACGTGCGAGGTCCGTCACACCCAGGAGTGCCACGGGCTTCGGCCAGCGAGAAGAAAGCGCAAGAAGATGAAATGACTCATCCCTGGAGCCCACTGGAGGAGAGCATACAGCAAGGGTACACGTCCCAGAAATGGGCTCATGAGACTGCTTAGGGCCCTAGGGGGCATGAGAGGTGGCCATCGAGTACCTAGGAGTGTTTTTCCTATGATAAAGCCCTGTGTGCGGCTCGACTCCAAGAGAAGAGCCGAGGCGGCTCCTGTGTTTTTTTCTGCTTTTTCTATGTGCCTGGGCCCCGTGAGCAGCTCTGGCGCTGGAAGAATCTGGGCTAGGACCGGAGTGCTCCCAAAAAAGCCCTTGGTGAAGTGGCTGCAGGGCCAATAATCAGAAATGCTTCTGCTGGCCAGCTGAGCCAAGGTCGCACACACCACTAAATCAAGTACCTCTGCGTTGCCAAACGACAGCATAAAATGGTGCAGGTACGTGAGAAGCTGTGGTAACCGATTTAGGGTCTTCAATCCGTGACCAAGGACAACCTTGCTTCTGCGAGCTTTATCTGCGTCTGTGCAGGAGCCGACGGCTAGTCGAACAGCCCGTCTAAGGCTTGAAAATGCTGTTGGTTCCAACGCCAGCATTACAGGCAAGAGAAACGCGTAGCATAAGAAAGGCTTTGCGGACTGGACGACTACCAATCAGCGACGAATCGACTTGTGTTAAGTTGAAGCTGGTTCTATCGAATGTGTTCTGCTAATTGCATTTCTCTAAGACAGAATCGGTCACCGCAAATGGGAAGGATGGGAAGGCTTGCCGCTCGCTTGCGATGCACATGCAAGGCGCACCGCTTCACCTGAGAAGTACACAAACGAAAAAGGCACCCACCGCATGCCTGCCATGTCGACTTGGACTTGCGTGACCGCATGAGTCCACATCAGCATCTCGTGCATGTGGTCAGCACGAAAGTGGCGACAGACATCAATACGAAAGGTGCACGAGCAAGCCATAGTTGCGCGGATGGAATATGGCACAAGTCTGGCAATTCCAAGTGGGGTAGCGACCGACCTGCCCGGAAAACCAAGATGCTCCAACGAGCGGCATTGCAGGGAGTCGTCCTCGTCGCATCGATCACCTGCCTTCTCACATCAACGCCTGCAGTCCAAGGCTCGGACAAGAGGAAAGCACGGACTAGTAAGACAAGCACATCTACTACACCGGTATAGCCGCACAGCCACGCCTCGAGGAGCTGCAAGCAGTGTTACTGACAGCGAGCCGAATTCCATGTGAAGTCAAGCGCATCTGGCCAAAAGAACACGAAGGTTATGAAGCGACCGGAACCAGCCTTGGAGCAAGAGCTGCGATGTCGCTGTCTTCACACTTTTGGCGTCTGCGACTCCGATGTACGACGGTTCGACTTGGCCGCAGTAGCACCGAACAAGCATCCACGCGCCTCTGCAGGAGCATCTTCGAGCCAGCGAGCACGTGCCTGGACATGCCTCGGAAGTTCTGGGAAACGCCCTGAACCCGAGGCAAGTACAAGACACTGTTGTTGGTTCAAGTGTATGTCTTATGTCACATGCAGCGGCTGATGTATTCGCTGCCTGCATGCAACCACTTCCCCGGCCCTTCTTCCTCCTTCCGTACACACAATTCCAGAAAGATTTCCAGATCGAAATAAAACGTGAGGGAGGCAAGAAAAACGATGCAGTCCAACTGCTAGGCTGTCAGATCTGCAAGTCGAGATGGACCAGTCGATTTTTGGAGGTTCGCGCTGAAGGTCTGTTTGTGTCTTACTTCCTTGAGCCAAGCTGCTGGTGCCATTGTGTTTAAGGTCCTGCAAGGCAGAATAGTTGACTGCAAGATTTATGCATGCTCATGCTCTGATGCTCAGTTGCCGTGGCAAACAGCAGCACGCAGCCCGCTGTTGGCTGCGGAGCTGAAAAGCCATTAGAGTCTTACAGTTATAGGGCCCCTATAAGCACATCGGCACACACGACATTTCGGCAAACTACACCAAACTTCATCAACGGTGTTTTATGCCGTGCACCGTGAGTCTTCCCACTCAACACATGAACCGCAACTCGAAGTTTAAAGCCTAGATCCTGGACGCTAAACCCGGAAGACAGAAAGTGATATCCCGTGACAAGTTAAGGGCTGCTTTGCTATCACCGACTGCCTCTGCAGCTCCTGCAGCTCATGCTGTGTTCGCAGAACCTGTGTTGGATTTCAGGTATGGAATCCTGGCACGTGTGTGTCGGGCCAGAGCATAGCACGTTGCACGCATTCGTCTGGAGCTGGATGCCACGACGCCGGACAGACACAACATGTATCGTCCGAGAATGTCTCAACGTTGGACACAGGATACAAAGCGCCGGCACTGACAAGCGCATGGAGTCGCTGTCGGTACTTAGAAGTATGCAGGTTGTAGAAGCAGAAAAATTCTCTTCCCTGGACCAGGTCCAAGCGCGATTCTGCGCACGTGAAGCGAGATTTTCGTCCCAGCGAAGTAATTTTGCACCATCCAGGCTGAGGAAAAGCTGGCTTTACCGCAGAGGACATGGCGGTCAAGCCATAGTGGCTTGGAGCAAAAGCGGGTGATGCAATGTCAAACTCAAAACGCATTGAGTCGATCAGTTTCAATCAACTTCTGCGATGCGATCATCGCATCTGCAACACAAAGCAGCACTCGCAAGAGATGAAGTTCGGCGAGCACAGAACGAGCCTTGCAAAGAAAAGAACACAAAGAACCCCAAGACTAAGAACCGCCAAGAGGTTTGCTGAAAAGAAAAGCGCGAAGAGCCGAGAGGGGCCAGCAAAGAGAGGCAGCTGGCACAGAGCCAGTTCAGCAGATGGTCCTCTCGGAAGGCCCAGGCGCCGACCTAGCGGGTGATACCACGGACAATCTGCAACAGACTCTTCCGAACGTGGCACCTCGAGACGTGGTGCCGGGAGCATTTGGAGTCAGTCTGTCTTGCAAGCATGGGAACGCTTCGCAACCTCATGCAGGCTCAGTCGCCCTCGTCGCACAAGTGAAGTGAAGCTTCAAGCCAGCCAAGCCAGCAGCTCTTGGCAATCGGATCAGCTCAGCGTGGTGTCAGAATCTTGGTCAGCTCACCATCGTGCTATGCTAGCCTTCTCAAGCTTGCGATCCAGCAAGCTTTCAAGATGTTGAAAAAGCCCCATCGAGGGCTGAGGCCCGCAAGTGTTCAGCAGAATTTGAAGAATTCTCAAACATTCGCAGAAACCGGCATGCGGGGCACTTCTGGCGCGCAGCACTTGCTCTCTCAAGCCACAAGCAACCTCGACATAGAACCAACCTTTTCGCCAAACCCCATGGCCCCCCTTTTGCGGGGCGGGGAAGTGGGGGGGGTTTCGGAAATAGGTCCGGGTCTATTTCCCGACATCCGTGTTTGAAGGCGGGGTTACGGACTGTTACTGGGGCATACAACGGGTAGTAAGGACTGAGGCTCAGGGTTTAAGGTCGGGGTAATGAGAGCTTGAGGTTTTTTGTACATCATACCTACATACGTCCAGACAACTGGGACCCGCCCCAGAATAGGTCCAGCGTGATCTGCCCCCGCAGAAATGCATGCCCGACCACGGATTTTGTTGATGCATGCTGCACAGCAGTCTTTCCCAGCCAGTTGCACCAAATCCTGGCAGAGCTGCAAAACTCAGGGCCAAGGCCTCAAGCAACTCATCAAGCGGTGGACAAGGCATGAAACACTTTTAAAGCCAGAAACGACACGGAGGGGGCCTTGGGTGGGTGGGTTGACCCTTGTAGAACATGGACGGAGCTCCTCACCCCTCTCCATGGGCAGGCATGCCACATAGATGGAGCAGGGGGTCTGGGCCCAGAACGACGATACTGGCTTGGTGCTTCTTCTGGGCACATTGACGAGAAGCGGTCATCTCGAAGTACATGTTGTTCAGCTCTTCGAGCTCTGACCTGATTCTGTCATCGCGTTCGCACAGTGTACCTTCAGGTCCTGCTGCAACTCGCCGCAGCCCCCAGAAACCATCAGCGATAGTTCTCAATCAGCACCAGGCGCTTTCCAGGTCCAGACCATGCGGACAAATCAGGTCAGAAGGCTTTCCATCCTACCTTCTAGCTGGAACCGATATTCAGGACAACACCAACAAAAACATCATCTGCGTTTCGCAGGATCCTTTGAAGGCGGTTGTGTGAGTTGCTGCGGCGACCATGTGTCGTCGCATGAGATGCCGTGCTTGCAACAGAAGCATCTCTAGGCCTTCTAGGAATGTTGCGATCTTCTTACCTTTGCAACGAGTGCAACGCGGGGTCACGCTCGTTCTCAACAACCAGCCTCAACCGCACAGACAGTGGGCAGCCGCGAGTGTGGTGCTGTAGCTCGGGTGATTTGCTTCTGTTAGCAGAATTTCAGTGATGCTTAGCAGCACCGTTGTGAGCTGCTTACAGCTCAGGGGCACGTAGTGACGGCCGGGACAGCTTCGCCTTCTGGTCATCATCAGCATGAACAGAGGAGGCCCTTCCAAGCATCCTAGAGAACAGCTTCCGGAATTGGCTCCGTAATTCGAGCGTTCTTTTGGCCCATGTGTTGCAACGATGTCCGACGTGGAAGCACCTCCTGTTCCTCCCCCTCAAAGAGTGGAGTTGCCGCAGGAGTGTAGAACGTCCTTCGTAAATAAATGGTCCTTCCTCGTCTGCCTGTTGCTAGGAGACTTTGTCTGCCCGTCTGGCCCGCCTGCGACAGGAGCGTCAGGATGCAAAGGTGTGGTATTGTCTGCGTGTCTACAAGATGTCTTGATTGTCTTTCGTCCAAAGCAGGTAGAAGCACGCAGAGTCGCTAAGATCCTGAAAGCAGAGCAAAAACGACTTCGCAAGGCATGGTTCTGTCTGCTGCCCCGTCGAAATGTAGATGTTTGAACTTGCCCAGGCCAAAACAGTAGCACGGCAGCTTTCTGAATCGCAGTAATTAACCCTTGTCGTTTCTCACACGATGGCGCGAATGTTTTGACGCGCATTGAGCCCGGCACTGAGAGTGATCAGCGGTCAGTGAGCTTCGCTGTCGCCGTGTTGAATTGTTGCCCCAGCAGCGAGTATCTGTTGAGCAGTGACTAAGCTCTGCCAGCTTTTAGTACGTAAGTCAGTGAGTGTGAATGAGTGAGCTTTGCTGCGACGAACGGCTGCCTGCAGCGCGTAAATTCTTCTTCGGTGTCGGGTGAGCAGTGACCAAGCGTCGCTCTTTCTTTTCCAAGGGAATGAATGTTTACGGCTTTGAGCCCGGCGCTGAGAGTGGTCAGCGGTGCGAGCCCTGCCGAAGCAGTGGGTGAGAGAGCTTGGCTGTGACCCGAACTGTTGCGTGGCAGCTAGTAACTTCTTCGTCTTCGGTTGAGCGTGAGCGGTTCAGCAGTGTGCAAGCCTTGTCTGAGGCAGGGCACGAAAGTTTTACGGGCTTTGAGCCCGGCACTAAAAGCGATGACTCTGCGGAGTGGGGTTTGCCATCTGGCAGTGAGGTCTGCCATCTGAGCCAGTGAATGTATGAGCATCGCCCAAACTGCTGCCTGAGCAGCTGATAAACTTTCCGGCTAGTCAGTGACGAAGCCTTGCTTGGACGTAATCCCAGCCTTCTTTTTCTGAAGGCCACAAAACGTGGTTGCGTTGCGGTGTAGGGTTTAGGATGAGTAAGTGAGCCTTGCTGTAGTCCATGTGGGCAGCCAAAACTCTTTGTTGACATCTAGCAGGTTTTTCCGAATGCACGAATGCGAGCCCGTCATATCATGCTCATTCGCTTCTGAAATGTTGAGCCTGTTGCAAGGTCGAAGCTGAGCGCCGTAGTCTTTTACGTAGAGCAACGCGCAGCATGGGAAATCTGGATCCGAAACTGTCCGCTTGCAGAAAGCTAGGACAGGCAGACTCTACTGATCCGCCGCAGTTTGATTCGAGATTGTATGCTGCAGGGTGTGAGGATACAGACGAGGGAACCTGAACGAGCCCAGAGGTGGCGGGCAAATGATTTCACCCTTAGGGCAAAGCCGGTGGTATAATACTCAGCTGCCAACTGAGTTTGATTGACTCCGGCATGTCTGGGACCTTCCACCGTTCTAATAGTGTTATACTACCCAAAGGGTGTGTAAGTGGGTTCCCTTGGTTTTTGCAGCAGATGGGGTGGGTTCCCTGTGGGTTCCCTTGTTTTTTGCAGCACTTCAGGTGGGCTACATATGGGTTCCCTAGTTTTTTGCAGCATTTCGGGTGGGTCTGTGTATGTTCTTCATTGAGCTTTCTTGTAGATTCCCATGGTTTTTGCAGCATGGACGGTGGGTTCCCTGTGGGTTCCCTAGTTTTTGCAGCATTTTTAAGTGGGTTCCCATGGTTTTTAACAATATCGACGGTGGATTCTCTGTGGGTTCCCTTGTTTTTTGCAACACTTCAGGTGGGCAACATATGGGTTCCCTTGTTTTTTGCAGCATTTCGGGTGGTCTGTGTATGTTCTTCACTTAGCTGTCTTGTAGATTCCCATGGTTTTTGCAGCATGGACGGTGGGTTCCCTGTGGGTTCCCTAGTTTTTGCAGCATTTTTAAGTGGGCTCCCATGGTTTTTCACCGTCGATACGGTGGGTTCTCTGTTTGGTTCCCGGGTTTTTGCAGCATTTGAAGTGGGTTCCCATGGTTTTCCAATAGGCTCTTTTGGCTTTTGCAGCATGTCAGCTGGGTTCCCTGTGGGTTCCCTAGTTTTTTGTAGCATTTTTAATTGGTTCCCATGGTTTAACAGCATCGACGGTGGGTTCCCTGTGGGTTCCTTGCTTTTTGCAGCATTGCAAGTGGGTTCCCATGGTTTTCCCAGCATATATTGCGCAAAGGTATGGGCGGGCTCCCCTGGCTCTTGCAGTGTGTCAGCTCGGTTCCCTGTGGGGTACATGTGGGTTCCCATGGTTTCTCCAGCTCGCGCATTATGTTTCAGAGAAGAGTGGAACTGAAGGAGATGTTCAGGACAGTGGCTGCAGGTGTGGCCCAGTTCCATCGCACATCTTGCGCTGCATTTGGATTTGCTGCTTTGAAGTAAGGCTGCAAAAAGCACGTCTGCTATCTGCAGTTTGGGTCGAGACCAAAGACGTTAAACAGGCTCACCTCTGATGCACATGAGGCTCGCCGCCCTCCTGTGGTAATGCTCTTGATAAGTTTGCTGCGGCTAAATGCTGGCACGCTGATGCGAGGATTTTGCGGCATCTACTGGCAGATGTTAATCTCAGCTTGTAGCTTCAACTGTTTCGATTGCTTGCTGTACGTGGGCTGTTTTTGCGCTGGGAAGCTCCACTTGCAGGAGCTCTTTTTTCCTACAGAATCGTAGGAAGCCTCGAAGGGCCTCCCCTGTGCGGGAAAGATCTTGTACGAACAAGAACAGAAGCACTTGTCTTGAAACGGCAGCCGATGGCAAGTTTGGCAAATTTTCCAAAAGTATCTCACATTTCACAGCATGTTGGCTTTCTTGGACGTTGATCCAAACAGCATGCGGAAGGATTTTTGTTTTTCCGTGCAGTTTTCCAGCTGAAACGGGTTCCAAAAAGCAGCTCTAGTCCGGGCACCGAAACGGGGCTCCCGATTTTGGCTTTCTTCGTTGGACATACAAGCTCACGCAATTCGGGGCCCCAGATTAGAGCTCAGATTTGGGAGCCATTTCTGGGGCCCAGTTATGCCTTTTTTTCGTCGAGCAGATGCCACATCTGCATGCACAGCTGGCCGTTGTGTGCAACAGTATATAAACCTCGCCAGCTCTGTTTTGCATTTTGCCGGTGTTCCTTCAAGATTCAAAATAACAAGTGGAATGCTCGCAAACATGTGAACCTTGCAAACAGAACTTTCTCACACAGAGGAGGCCCTTCCAAGCATCCTAGAGAACAGCTTCCGGAATTGGCTCCGTAATTCGAGCGTTCTTTTGGCCCATGTGTTGCAACGATGTCCGACGTGGAAGCACCTCCTGTTCCTCCCCCTCAAAGAGTGGAGTTGCCGCAGGAGTGTAGAACGTCCTTCGTAAATAAATGGTCCTTCCTCGTCTGCCTGTTGCTAGGAGACTTTGTCCGCCCGTCTGGCCCGCCTGCGACAGGAGCGTCAGGATGCAAAGGTGTGGTATTGTCTGCGTGTCTACAAGATGTCTTGATTGTCTTTCGTCCAAAGCAGGTAGAAGCACGCAGAGTCGCTAAGATCCTGAAAGCAGAGCAAAAACGACTTCGCAAGGCATGGTTCTGTCTGCTGCCCCGTCGAAATGTAGATGTTTGAACTTGCCCAGGCCAAAACAGTAGCACGGCAGCTTTCTGAATCGCAGTAATTAACCCTTGTCGTTTCTCACACGATGGCGCGAATGTTTTAACGCGCATTGAGCCCGGCACTGAGAGTGATCAGCGGTCAGTGAGCTTCGCTGTCGCCTCTCTGGTGTTGAACTGTTGCCCCAGCAGCGAGTATCTGTTGAGCAGTGACTAAGCTCTGCCAGCTTTTAGTACGTAAGTCAGTGAGTGTGAATGAGTGAGCTTTGCTGCGACGAACGGCTGCCTGCAGCGCGTAAATTCTTCTTCGGTGTCGGGTGAGCAGTGACCAAGCGTCGCTCTTTCTTTTCCAAGGGAATGAATGTTTACGGCTTTGAGCCCGGCGCTGAGAGTGGTCAGCGGTGCGAGCCCTGCCGAAGCAGTGGATGAGAGAGCTTGGCTGTGACCCGAACTGTTGCGTGGCAGCTAGTAACTTCTTCGTCTTCGGTTGAGCGTGAGCGGTTCAGCAGTGTGCAAGCCTTGTCTGAGGCAGGGCACGAAAGTTTTACGGTTTGAGCCCGGCACTAAAAGCGATGACTCTGCGGAGTGGGGTTTGCCATCAAGTGAGGTCTGCCATCTGAGCCAGTGAATGTATGAGCATCGCCCAAACTGCTGCCTGAGCAGCTGATAAACTTTCCGGCTAGTCAGTGACGAAGCCTTGCTTGGACGTAATCCCAGCCTTCTTTTTCTGAAGGCCACAAAACGTGGTTGCGTTGCGGTGTAGGGTTTAGGATGAGTAAGTGAGCCTTGCTGTAGTCCATGTGGGCAGCCAAACTCTTTGTTGACATCTAGCAGGTTTTTCCGAATGCACGAATGCGAGCCCGTCATATCATGCTCATTCGCTTCTGAAATGTTGAGCCTGTTGCAAGGTCGAAGCTGAGCGCCGTAGTCTTTTACGTAGAGCAACGCGCAGCATGGGAAATCTGGATCCGAAACTGTCCGCTTGCAGAAAGCTAGGACAGGCAGACTCTACTGATCCGCCGCAGTTTGATTCGAGATTGTATGCTGCAGGGTGTGCGGATACAGACGAGGGAACCTGAACGAGCCCAGAGGTGGTGGGCAAATGATTTCACCCTTAGGGCAAAGCCGGTGGTATAATACTCAGCTGCCAACTGAGTTTGATTGACTCCGGCATGTCTGGGACCTTCCACCGTTCTAATAGTGTTTATACTACCCAAAGGGTGTAAGTGGGTTCCCTTGGTTTTTGCAGCAGATGGGGTGGGTTCCTGTGGGTTCCCTTGTTTTTGCAGCATTAAGGTGGGCTACATATGGGTTCCCTAGTTTTTGCAGCATTTCGGGTGGGTCTGTGTATGTTCTTCATTTAGCTTTCTTGTAGATTCCCATGGTTTTTGCAGCATGGACGGTGGGTTCCCTGTGGGTTCCCTAGTTTTTGCAGCATTTTTAAGTGGGTTCCCATGGTTTTTAACAATATCGACGGTGGATTCTCTGTGGGTTCCCTTGTTTTTTGCAACACTTCAGGTGGGCAACATATGGGTTCCCTTGTTTTTTGCAGCATTTCGGGTGGTCTGTGTATGTTCTTCACTTAGCTGTCTTGTAGATTCCCATGGTTTTTGCAGCATGGACGGTGGGTTCCCTGTGGGTTTCCTAGTTTTTGCAGCATTTTTAAGTGGGCTCCCATGGTTTTTCACCGTCGATACGGTGGGTTCTCTGTTTGGTTCCCGGGTTTTTGCAGCATTTGAAGTGGGTTCCCATGGTTTTCCAATAGGCTCTTTTGGCTTTTGCAGCATGTCAGCTGGGTTCCCTGTGGGTTTCCTAGTTTTTTTGTAGCATTTGTAATGGTTTCCATGGTTCAACCAGCATCGACGGTGGGTTCCCTGTGGGTTCCTTGCTTTTTTTTTTTTTTTAAGTGGGTTCCCATGGTTTTCCCAGCATATATTGCGCAAAGGTATGGGCGGGCTCCCCTGGCTCTTGCAGTGTGTCAGCTCGGTTCCCTGTGGGGTACATGTGGGTTCCCATGGTTTCTCCAGCTCGCGCATATGTTTCAGAGCAGAGTGGAAACAGAGGGATTGTTCAGACAGTGGCTGCTAGGTTTGTGGCCCGTTCCATCGCACATCTGTCGCTGCATTGGGAGTTGCTGCTTTGAAAGTAAGGCTTGCAAAAAGGACGTCTGCTATCAAAGTTTTGTAGCCGAGACCAAAGACGTTAAACAGGCTCACCTCTGATGCACATGAGGCTCGCCGCCCTCCTGTGGTAATGCGCTTGATAAGTTTGCTGCAGCTAAATGCTGGCACGCTGATGCGAGGATTTTGCGGCATCTACTGGTAGATGTTAATCTCAGCTTGTAGCTTCAACTGTTTCGATTGCTTGCTGTACGTGGGCTGTTTTTGCGCTGGGAAGCTCCACTTGCAGGAGCTCTTTTTTTCTACAGAATCGTAGGAAGCCTCGAAGGGCCTCCCCTGTGCGGGAAAGATCTTGTACGAACAAGAACGAAACACTTGTTGAAACGCAGGAGCCGAGGCAGTTGGGGGGGGGCAAATTTTCCAAAGTATCTACATTCACAGCATGTGGCTTTTCTTTGACGTTGATTCAAACAGCATGCGGAATGAATTTTTGTTTTTCCGTGCAGTTTTCCCCGCTGAACCGTGTTCCAAAAAGCAGCTCTAGTCCGGCACCGAAACTGGCCCCGATTTTGGGCTTTTTCGTTGGACATACAAGCCACGCAATGCGGGGCCCCGATTAGAGTCTCAAATTTGGGGGGACCATTTCAGGGCCCAGGTATGCCTTTTTTTCTGTCGAGCAGATGCCACAGCTGCCTGCACAGCGGCCGTTGTGTGCAACGTATCTAACCTCGCAGCTCTGTTTTGCATTTGCCGGTGGTCCTTCAAGAGTCCAAAATAACAAGTGGAATGCTCGCAAACATGTGAACTTTGCAAACAGAACTTTCTCACACAGAGGAGGCCCTTCCAAGCATCCTAGAGAACAGCTTCCGGAATTGGCTCCGTAATTCGAGCGTTCTTTTGGCCCATGTGTTGCAACGATGTCCGACGTGGACGCACCTCCTGTTCCTCCCCCTCAAAGAGTGGAGTTGCCGCAGGAGTGTAGAACGTCCTTCGTAAATAAATGGTCCTTCCTCGTCTGCCTGTTGCTAGGAGACTTTGTCCGCCCGTCTGGCCCGCCTGCGACAGGAGCGTCAGGATGCAAAGGTGTGCTATTGTCTGCGTGTCTACAAGATGTCTTGATTGTCTTTCGTCCAAAGCAGGTAGAAGCGCGCAGAGTCGCTAAGATCCTGAAAGCAGAGCAAAAACGACTTCGCAAGGCATGGTGCTGTCTGCTGCCCCGTCGAATGTAGATGTTTGAACTTGCCCAGGCCAAAACAGTAGCACGGCAGCTTTCTGAATCGCAGTAATTAACCCTTGTCGTTTCTCACACGATGGCGCAAATGTTTTAACGCGCGTTGAGCCCGGCACTGAGAGTGATCAGCGGTCAGTGAGCTTCGCTGTCGCCTCTCTGGTGTTGAACTGTTGCCCCAGCAGCGAGTATTTGTTGAGCAGTGACTAAGCTCTGCCAGCTTTTAGTACGTGAGTCAGTGAGTGTGAATGAGTGAGATTTGCTGCGACGAACGGCTGCCTGCAGCGCGTAAATTCTTCTTCGGTGTCGGGTGAGCAGTGACCAAGCTTCGCTCTTTCTTTTCAAAGGGAATGAATGTTTACGGCTTTGAGCCCGGCGCTGAGAGTGGTCAGCGGTGCGAGCCCTGCCGAAGCAGTGGGTGAGAGGGCTTGGCTGTGGCCCGAACTGTTGCGTGGCAGCTAGTAACTTCTTCGTCTTCGGTTGAGCGTGAGCGGTTCAGCAGTGTGCAAGCCTTGTCTGAGGCAGAGCACGAATGGTTTACGGGCTTTGAGCCTGGCACTAAAAGCGATGACTCTGCGGAGTGGGGTTTGCCATCTGGCAATGAGGTCTGCCATCTGAGCCAGTGAATGTATGAGCATTGCCCAAACTGTTGCCTGAGCAGCTGGTAAACCTTCCGGCTAGTCAGTGACGAAGCCTTGCTTTGACGTAATCCCAGCCTTCTTTTTCTGAAGGCCACAAAACGTGGTTGCGTTGCGGTGTAGGGTTTAAGGAATGAGTAGTGAGCCTTGCAGTCGTCCTTGGGCACCAAAAACCTTTGTTGGGCATCATCAGGTTTTTCCCGAATGCACGAATGCGAGCCCAGTCTATCTGCTCATATCTCCTTCTGAAATGGTTAAGATCCTGTTGCAAGGTCGAACTGATCGCCGTAGTCTTTTACCTAGAGCACGCTCAGCATGGGAAAATCGGAATCGAAAAACTGTCCCGCGTTGCAAAAAAAGCTAGGACAGGCAGACTCACTGATCCGCCGCAGTTTGATTCGAGATTGTAAAGGCTGCAGGGTGTGAAAATACATACGAGGGAACCTGAACGAGCGCAGAGGTGGCGGGCAAATGATTTCATCCTTAGGACAAAGCCGGTGGTATAATACTCAGCTGCCAACTGAGTTTGATTGACTCCGGCGTGTCTGGGACCTTCCACCGTTCTAATAGTGTTATACTACCCAAAGGGGGTGTAAGTGGGTTCCCTTGGTTTTTGCAGCAGATGGGGTGGGTTCCCTGTGGGTTCCCTTGTTTCTTGCAGCACTTCAGGTGGGCTACATATGGGTTCCCTAGTTTTTTGCAGCATTTCGGGTGGGTCTGTGTATGTTCTTCATTGAGCTTTCTTGTAGATTCCCATGGTTTTTGCAGCATGGACGGTGGGTTCCCTGTGGGTTCCCTGGTTTTTGCAGCATTTTTTAAGTGGGTTCCCATGGTTTTTAACAATATCGACGGTGGGTTCCCTGTGGGTTCCCTTGTTTTTTTTTGCAACACTTCAAGTGGGCTACATATGGGTTCCTTTGTTTTTTGCAGCATTTCGGGTGGGTCTGTGTAGGTCTTCACTTGCTGTCTTGTAATATTCCCATGGTTTTGCAGCATGGCAGGGGTTTCCCCTGGGGGTTCCCTAGTTTTTGCAGCATTTTTAAGTGGGCTCACCATGGTTTTTCACCTCGATACGGTGGGTTCTCTGTTTGGTTCCCGGGTTTTTGCAGCATTTGAAGTGGGTTCCCATGGTTTTCCAATAGGCTCTTTTGGCTTTTGCAGCATGTCAGCTGGGTTCCCTGTGGGTTCCCTAGTTTTTTGTAGCATTTTTAATTGGTTCCCATGGTTTAACAGCATCGACGGTGGGTTCCCTGTGGGTTCCTTGCTTTTTGCAGCATTGCAAGTGGGTTCCCATGGTTTTCCTCAGCATATATTGCGCAAAGGTCTGGGCGGGCTCCCTTGGCTCTTGCAGTGTGTCAGCTCGGTTCCTGTGGGGTACATGTGGGTTCCCATGGTTTCTCCAGCTCGCGCATTATGTTTCAGAGAAGAGTGGAACTGAAGAAGATGTTCAGGACAGTGGCTGCAGGTGTGGCCCAGTTCCATCGCACATCTTGCGCTGCATTTGGATTTGCTGCTTTGAAGTAAGGCTGCAAAAAGCACGTCTGCTATCTGCAGTTTGGGTCGAGACCAAAGACGTTAAACAGGCTCACCTCTGATGCACATGAGGCTCGCCGCCCTCCTGTGGTAATGCTCTTGATAAGTTTGCTGCGGCTAAATGCTGGCACGCTGATGCGAGGATTTTGCGGCATCTACTGGCAGATGTTAATCTCAGCTTGTAGCTTCAACTGTTTCGATTGCTTGCTGTACGTGGGCTGTTTTTGCGCTGGGAAGCTCCACTTGCAGGAGCTCTTTTTCGCTACAGAATCGTAGGAAGCCTCGAAGGGCCTCCCCTGAATGCGCCTCTTCTTGAACAGATGCAGCCCCGCAATTGCTCGCTGTCTTGGTTGCGACGGTTGCGATGTGCCATGATTCGTCGACGGCGTGCTGCTTCCAAGGCGTTTGGCGCACACATTGGACGCATTGCCTCGCACCCCACCCGAGCAAACGGGATCAGAACTCTGACTGGGGCCACAAACACAGTTTGGCCAAGCTCACGTGGCAGTTCTTTTGAGGTCTCTGGCTGCGACATAGCCTTCCTTTGCAGCAAGGAAGAGGTTAAGAGGATGTATATAGCCTTTGAAGGAAGACTGTCATGTCGTGACGCTCACGATGCACAATGATTGAACTTGTACCCTGCAGCTGAGACCCAGGTGCAGTGTTTTGATGGGCTATCGGTGCCTTCTGGGGGCTTCGCATCATCAGTGCGGAGATCACTCGGCGACGATGTACAAACCCTTTGAAACAGGCGTGGGCATTCACACATCGCACATACACACTAGCTTTCCGGATGGACTCGAGTTCCAGCACGCAAGAATTGCAATTATGCTGTCTTGCAGAGTCCAACCGAAACTTTTTGCAACCTGCCAGATTCACTGTTGATTCTGCAAAGAAAGCACCCTTCTCTGCACGGTGCGTTTCCAATGTACAGACTCCTGTCTTTCCCACCCCGACTCCACACCCGTGCAGAGCCAGGATTACAGCCAACTGCGTGAATCCTACAAGTGCCCCACTGAGTCTGAAACTGACAAGCATCCAAGTCAATCAACATGCGCTGCAATTTCCACTGCTGCCATCTTCCTCTATGTGGCTTGCACACGGCAAGGCTTGCAGCAAAAATGTAAAATTGAAGCTGGCGGTGTCCGTTGTGCATGAGAAACGAGCAGGCCCATGTGAATCTAAGCGTCTGCCCGCCAGAGGTTTCTTAGCTAAGCGTATCAGCTCAGAGAAGTGGATCAGCACAGTGCGGCGATCGGGTCAGGGAAATCGGCTCAGACAACACACGAAAGGCAGCAGCGGCTCGGTGTTGTTTTGCACTGGTTTTGTAGGAAGTGCAAGACGTGTTTGCAGGATGAAGTCTGAAGAAATCTGACGGCATGAAATTAGATGAATTTCATCGCCTACGAGGGCCAAGGCTTCTTAATGGCAGCATTCAGCACTCCAAAAAGCACGCTTAAAAGCAAGTGTATTCAGCGAGGCCCTGTGAAAACGCGTGATCAGTGGAATGCAGCTGTACAAAATTCTCGGTCATCTGGTCCCTGCATTACCTGCAAAGGATATTCGAAATTGTTTGCATCCTGCCACTTCCTGACTTGCGCATGCAGCTTCCCGCAGGGGGCTTTTCTGACCTGGTATGTGACAGTCGTTCGTGCATTGTTCGTCAAGTTGAGAAAATCTGGTTTGCACACGTTGCCAGCAAGGTTGGGGACGAAGTAAGGTTGGAGAGCATAGCCACGGTGGACTTCCATCAGAGTCTCCGCCTCCGCAAAGCTACCCGTGTTCCTTTGTATCTGCTGGGATCGTTTACGACTAATGCGGCTCTTGGCACCAAGCACAAGGTCAAATTCCTTTGCGAGGATGACAGCGTTACTGAAACCCCGCGCAACCAGCAAGGCTGTTACTGAGACAGCCTTGCTGGTTGCGCCTGGTTTGCGGTTTGCACAAACTCCCAACTTCGGTACATCAGTGGGAGACTCACACCAGGTCTCTCGCCTGGCCGAGTCTTCATGAGATCTTTGGTGACTGCAGAACTCTGTCTGGAGAGCCGAGTGCTACGAGAGGGCGACTGATGGTCGTGCAACCGATGTAATGTAGCCTTCCCATGGTGAATCTCCACCGACCAAGCTGAACTGGGCATGGTAGACCCACAATCTGTCGAGCCGGCGCGATGGATCGCCGTGGCAGTTAAGCCCTCCGCTTTAGCCAATGAGGTGCTCAGCCTGTGTCGCAACAGGCTGAAGCTGGGGGGCTTGGACTGCCTCCAGGTCTGGCCCGACGAGGCGATCCTGGACCTACGGTTGCCCATGGGCGATCAACTTCGCGAGGGCGAACGAACCCTCATGGCTACAGGGCCCTCGGCCCCGCAGCCGGAGGTCCCCGTGACCAGTGGGCCAGCCCTGGGCGAGGGTGCGGGGTCTGAAGGAGGGACGGGGTGCTCCCCCCCTCAAGAGCCTTCCTCCTCCGGCTCTTGACGAGGTTGTGGTGCCACCACCCTCTTACGGACCCCACCGGGCTGTCAACAGCCCGGATGGGCTTTTTTGTTACGCTTGTAGGGTTCGGTCCCCTACAATCGAACATATGCAGGCCCATTTCATGACGCCCGGGCATCAGGAGAGGGTCAGGCGGTTCTTGGCCTCCTAGCCTGACCCTCTCCTGTGCAGAGACAGGATGCTCTGCAGGGTGAGGTGAACCTCCCTTTCGGGTGAGGTTTCCTCCCTGTAGGACTGTGCGTCCTGTTTCACTGGGACGTGGCTCACCACTCCCAGGAAGTGGTTCCCACTCCTGCCAGTAGCTCAGGTAGGTCAGGTAGCCTGCAGCTCTTGGTAGGAGTAGCCACTGCCGCCACTTTGGCGATGCCCGCAAACGCGGATGACTCCAAAACACTTGCATGTCGGACAAGCCTACGGGCTGCTTCTGCGAAGCGTGTGCGAGAAAAGTTTTGCTCTTGGCTCAAGGGCTCAAGTTTTCGGCTCAGACTTTGCAGTGCCGTCGTGGCCTTTTAGCCTTGGGACCACTTTGTCTAGAGGCTTCAAAGAGTCCCCAAACCCAACCTGGTAAAGGTCGTAGGCCTGACAGCAGGCAAGGGTTTGGTGGGCGGCCCGGTAGGCTGTTTTACTGCACGTTCTGAGTGAGGTCGATCCTCTTCTTGCTGAGTGCACTTCTAGAGCTTGGAAGTGGCCACCACTCCTTGCTTGCTTTCTACAGCCACTACTTCTGGTAGTGGTTTCCACACCAGCTCGCAGCCATGCCGCGCACTCCCAAGTGGATCCCGTGCGCCTGTGGGTACCACTGGGCCTGGAAACGCCAGGTCGAGTCAGGGGAAAATACTCACTGTGCGTACTGCGGCAGAAACTGGCAGAAGCAGCTGAACAAGCAGCAAGCAAGCAAGGAAGCCCGTGCCGAGCACTCCCAGAGCCCCCGAGCTGTCCGGGAGGACGGTCGCACCAAAGGCAAGGGTAAAGGAGAAGGCAAGGGTTCTAAGAACCCTCCAGGTGGCAAAGTCGGCGCGGTACTTGCGGGTCTGTGGAAAGACCTCCCTGAGGCTGCACAGAAAGCCTTCCAGGAGGTCGGGTACAGCCCACCTCGGCCGAAAGGGCCACCGCCTCCTCCGCCGGGATTGGACCTTCAGTCCCTTCTTAAGGGTAGGATGACTGAGAAGGAGTACAACGCTGCCAGGGCCGTGGTCTACGCAGACCCTTTTGGAGGCCGCGGGAATCCCCCCTCCACCAGATGAGGACCTCGACCAGCCAGAACCCACGCCCCAGGAGAAGTTGACAAGGTGTGTCAGCGACTTCAAGAAGGCCACCAACCAGATGAAGAATCTGGTAGAGAAAAAGGCCAAGCTCCAGGCTCGAGCGGACAAGCTCAAGCAGGAACTTGAATGTTTTCACCCTTGAAACAAAGCGCCTGCGATACGACATATACTCAGCACACATGCAATGGCGGCAAACTTGCATGACTGGAAAATCAAAAGAGAGAATAGGAAAATGTTTCACAAAACCTACTCCTCAAAACTACAAACTCCTTCCTTCCTTCCTGGGCGCAGGTTACGTAAAACACAAGCACCCCGCCCAAATGCACATGAGTCCTCAAGACCTCGTGCTGCATTTGTTTGTGTTCGTCACTGCGACAAAGCACTGAGCTTACAAGCCGAACAGTGGAAAACTCGAAATGTTCGACAAACGAGTTTCAAGAAAGAAGGAACCTATACAAGCCGCCATGCACATGCCGAGAAAGTCGCACCGCACTTTGCTGTTCGTCTCTGCCGAGCGCGGACGTACCGCAGTCCTGGGCCTCGGGTGTGAAACTTCACTGCCTGCTACGGACCTCGGACCTCACCTGTGCTGCAGGAGCGGCGCTCGACTGCTTAAGAGGGCCGGTGCCCCTTTCAAGAAAGACCCAACAGCCATTCTCAAGAGTAATGCCAAAACCTAGCGCTGCTGGCTAGCTCAAGACATCAAGGATTATGGCAGCAAGTTCGCAAAACGGTGACTTCCGCGAGTGACCAAGTCGAAACACGCAGTCGCCTATAGCGCAAAGCAAGATCGGCTTCTTCAGCCCAAGTGGGTCTGACTTCCCAAATGGCTGGTAACATGGACGTCCAAAGCATTGGATAACCCCACAAGTGCATTGAAGTCGCAACTCAAGGATAGTCTCAAGCTTGTTTTACAAGAAGGGACTAAACCACAAACTACTGGAAAGGCTCGGGTTCGGGGTGTTCTCGGCGTGGATCGTCGGCTTCATCGGTAATCCGAAGCATTGGGAATCGCAAGTCATTGCGAACTCGGTTCATGCAGATCAAGCACATCGTGATCCTGGGATCACGTCGCAAAAGCACACCAAGCTCTTCTTCAGCAATGACAGCAGCTCTACTTAAACCCCAACACCCTCGGAACACATGCCATCTGCGCCCAGAGATCGGCGCATGATACACAAGCAGCTGATCGACAGCAGCAGGGAATCCAGGAGGATCAACAACTGCAATCGGCACTGCTGCCAAGGCATGGTTCTCAGGCTCGTCGATCGGATCATGGGCAGTGGGTGAAGCAGGGTGGCTGTTGCCATCGCCTGCCCCATCATTGCTCTGCGTTGGCTCTGACAGCGGCTCATCAGAGGATGCTCTGGTCACATCGGGTGTTTGCGCAAGCTCACCATCTGAAGGAATGTCATCGCTCAAGGTCGGCGCGTCGTCGTCACAAGCAGGTGTGGTGGCGTCGTCGGGTTCACAAGGCATCTGTTGCTGCAGCTCGGCACTTGGCAACACAAACCAAAACCCTAGACCTATGAGGAATCCTACGATTAGGGTGAACCATACAACCCATGGGTCGGGGACTCATCTGCAATCTCAGCTTGGCAACCCTGCAGGCTCATGCATAGCACCGCGAGGCATCCGATGCACACAAGGATGAATCCGCAACCGCTCAAGGCGCTTTCAAGCACATGCGGACGGCTCTCGGAGTCAAGCATGCGTGCCTGATTGGCATCGATCAAGGACATGAAGGTCAGCGCTTGCAGGAGCGCATGCACCCGTTGCGGGGGTCCCCTGAATGCCTTCACTGCCTTAACCGCAAGCTTCAAGGACAGGTTGTTGTCACGAGCAACGGCCTGGGCCTCTCCGACGCGATTGAACTGAGCATCACCATCCCTGATATTCAAGAGGTACATCAAGTACAGCATTCGCTCACGCTTAAGCACCTTGGTCATCAAGTCCGAAGAGTTGTCAAGGGTCCCGACCGGGTGGAGCTTGAATGCTCCATCCTTCAGGGCCTGTTGAACCCACAGCAATCTGATCTCGACGTGTTTGAGCTTGGAGAGCCCTTGCTTGTTCACAACAGCACGAGCTGAGGAAGAGTCGCTGAAGGCATGGCTTTCGGGAGTGACTCCAACAATGAACCGCAGGGCCTCCTTCACATACATCAAGTCGACTGCAAAAGACACAAGGGCATTGAGCTCCGACTCGCAGCTTGACATAGCTACGACTCGTTGCGTGCGGCTCGCCGTATAAATCGCATTCCCATTCAAGTACAAGGCCCCAGCGCTCACGCTCCGGCGTGTGGTGTGATCTGAAGCCCAGTCGGAGTCTGTGTACAGCTCCAGCACGTCGGCGCCGGTATCACACTGGACTCTGGTGCCATGTCCTGCATGCGTGCGCTCCAGCCCAAGGCAAAACCCGCTGGTTGATTTAGCATATCGAACCAGGTGTTTGAGGGCCTTCATACAAGCCTCGGTTGGGCAGGCAAGGTGCTGGGAGAGCATGCGAATGGAATGTTGCATATCGGCAGTGTCCGCAGAGATGTACATCAGAATCCCGATGCACGACCTGTAAACCGACACCTGATCCTCTGGGAGAGGCTCTGACTTGGCCAAATCAAGTGTCTGCAATGGCAACGGAGTGGGCTTCGGGGAATGGCGCTCAAGCTGCAAAAGCTCAACAAGTTTCATGATATGTTTGTCAGCTTTCTGAATGCAAAGCAGATCCTGACGGGCCAAAGTATGTTTGCGCTTCAAGAAGTGCAAGCTGTCGCCTTCGCAAACAAGCCACTCAAGAGTGCACTTGTACTTTGACTCTATGATCTGCGCAAGTCTCTGCAGCTCAGCATGCTCGCCTGACCCCAACAAGTCGTCTACGTGAAGGAGTCCTCCGCCGGAGTGGTTGCGCATAGCAAACAGCGCCTCGCATCCGGGCCACAACGAAACTCCGCCCTCCGAAACCAGATACTTGGTGAAGGTGGAAAACCAGACCGCTGAGCCATCCCGCTGCCCCGGTAGCATAAATGCCAAACGGTACGTAGTGCCGTGGAGCGTCACCACGGTCGGGCACGGCTGCTCGCAAGTCAAGTAGGCGTCTGATATATCACAGGACAACAGGGCATACCCTTTGCGAGACATGTACAAGCCTGGCAGAAGCTTGAGCAGCGCAGTTTGGGATGCAGGGCTGTATAAACCTTCCCTGAGGGGGTCTCTGAACCTGAATTCCCGGGCCACTAGCCTAGATCTCCTGAGCCACACAGGGGCATCAGTGACCGGATGCGTTTTCGGTCGCCAGCTGCGAACGAACTTCACCGTCAATGACTTGCAGTCCTCATTGCCTGACTCAGGCTGGTAGATCACACCCATTGCCTTGAGCCTAGCTATCTCGTGGTGGTCGCACAGCGCATCAAGGTCAGCAAGTTCCTCGGGGCTCAGGGCAGGCTCATGTGGTGAGAAGGGTCGATAAAGCTCATCAGGAGGGGCAAGGCCTTGCTCACACTCCTCCTCTTCATCATCTGAACACAGGCCGTCAAGATCATTGATGCTTTCAATGTCCGCTGGGGAGAATGCAAGATCGGAATCCTCGTCGGCATGGTGGTACTCCACACCGCACACAGTTGCGGCTGCAATCCTTGCACGTTTGGGCTCAGGACCTGGAGCACCCTCCTCACCTGCTGGCCTGGGACGTTCCCTTGCAACTGAAGTGGCAGGGTCAACTGGCATAGGCTCAGTAGAACCGGCACTGCTTTGCACCAAAGGATCACCTGTAGCAACAGCCTGCGGTGCAACGAGGGCACCAGACTGCAACGGAAGCTCTGCGGCGTCAGTGCCGCCAGAAGCGGGAGCAGCAACCTCACCGGAACGGTGACCATCGGGGTCATCCTCACTCATCTGCGAAGAACTCTCAGGATCAGAAGCGGCTTCCTGAGAAGGGCTGTAATCGCGCGCATCCTCAGGGATCTCTCCAGGACCTTCAGGCAAGGGCGCGAGCTCACCTAGCAAGTCGGAAACCCCACCAAGCTGATCCTCAACTACCAACCTTGCGTCACCGCCAGCCGGAAGGACCTTCGGCTTGCGTTGGGCTCGGGACCTACCTAAGGAACCCGCTACAAACCCGGGGTGGCGCCAAGGAGGATCACGGACACAGTCGTGCAAGGCTGGAGTGAAGCCAGTGGCAAGCCGGCGCACGGTGCGGGCCAACATGAGCTTGCCGGCTCCAGAACACAAGATGAACTCATCATTCGGAGTGCACTTTCCGATCATGATGGCCTGGATGAACCGCGGTTTGCCCTTGGGCCCGGGAGAAACCAATCCCATCACAGTTTCGCCAAACGGTAGCACTTTCCCTTTGTAAGGACGGCCATGTATGATCTCGAAAGGAGTAAGCCCTCCGGGTCGCAGCACAAATCTGTTCAGGATCCAAGAAGAGTGCCGGAGGCACCATGAATGGAGAGCGTGGGCCGTTGCGACCTTAAGCTTGGTCTCTGCTTCGTACATCGAGAGCAGAGTGTTGCACTGCTGCCGCAGCGTTTGCACGGCAACCTCGGCACCTCCATTGGATTGGTGGCTTTCCTCAGCTGACTGCTGCACATCAGTTTGCAAACCCAGCTGTAGCCGCATGCGCCTCACCTCATTGTGTAACTTCAAGCATGTGGGCTCGGGGTCGCATTGAAGCACAACTTTGGAGTAGCCTAGCATGCTAAGCAACCTGCAAATCTCAGCAGCAAGGTAGCTGGTGACATTGATCCCATCATGCACGCCTGCCTTGCCTGGCACCGGGATGGCCTCTCGCCAGCCACTCTCAGAATCGTGAAGACACAGAAAGGCAAGCTTGTTGTGAGGGCCATCCTCCTCCGATCGGCCAGTGAAGCCGTAGTCGAAGGATATCACAGGAAATTTGCGATCAGTATTGGCAGCTTTGTGCATGTCATCCCTTGCTTTAAAGGCCACGCAGTGCTGGCACCATGCTTCATATGGGGCGTGTACAGCCTCGTGGGCTCGTCGCTGCTCTGGTGTGGGCTCCTTCGGAGCTGCCGGCACATTGGGCACAGGTGCATTCGGAACCTCAGCGGCGCGACTAGCCTCAATCAGCTTAAGCCTGTCAAGCTGGTTGCACAGCCTACGGAACACCACGGCTTTCGAGCCTGATTTCCCGACACCAAGGCTCTGGCATGCACGGCGAAGCACTGACAGGGTGCTGTCAAGACTCAGTTCGACATCATCGACAACAATCTTGTCTGGCTGGGCTTCGCGTTCGTCAGCGAGTGCCCCTTGCATCACTGCATCATCAAGGGCACCATCGCGTGCCTCGCCCCCGCCGGCTGCTTCAGCTGCAGCCCCGCCGGCTGACTCAACTTCAGCCCCGCCGCCTAACTCAACATCGGCCTCCTGCATTGCTTCACCGAAGAAATCCTCAAACACGGGATCTGCTGAAGACTCTGGAGGTGCAGGGGCCGGCGCATCAAGAATTGGCACATCAGTTGCGAAACCGAGGTCGCTGGGTGCCAGCGGCTCCCGATGACCGAACACGATCATCTCTACCTCCTGATCGGCAACCTGAGTGGTCAAGTCTTCGCCAAGTGCTATTTCACCGGAGGTGACAATCACCTTATTTTTCCAAACACAAAATTTCAAGAACCTTTTGGTTTTGAAATAGTGCTTGCGAAAGTTTCTCTTTTTCTACTTCACGCTTTTCTCACATGTCGTTTATTTTACAGTACATGTGTAGGAGTCGTGCTTGCAGTTGCCTCTGATTTGTGAGCCGCTGAAGCACTGGCTCGCTGCTGGTGGAAGTTTTTGGGGGTAGGGGTGGCTCTCGGGCTGTCGACTCAATGGACGTCTCTCTGGCTGTCAGCGATTCCGAATCAGTGTGTGACGCCACGACTCCTGCAGGGAACGCTGATGATGGCACAGAGGATGTTGCAGTGGAGCCTGAGCCGCCTCTTGCGGACCCGACTTTTCATGCTTCGCTTCGTGATCTTCAGGACTTGGAAGTTCGTGTGGGCTCTCGATTGTCACCGGTGGCAGATGACGTCGCGGGCCTCTTGTTCCAGGTTCAGCGCCTTAGCGATCAGTTTGTGGTTCTCCGAGCCGCTGTGATTTCTCGCTTAACCAGCCTGGAAGATCGCATGTCCGAGACCGAGCAGGCCATGGGTGAAGTCGCTCAAGCCGTTACCCGCTTGTCTCTGCAGACTGGCGACGCATGAGGTCCATTCTTGTTTCCCAGGTCTGCAAGGCCAGGGAAGCTCGCTTAGGCCGTTCACGCCCAAGTGAGTGCTGAGCGTTGCTTCAAGACAGGCCTTTTGCCATGCTTGACAGATAATTTGCAGTGTCGCAGTGATTCCAATCTGGACCGCTCTGGTCCATACCTCAGATTGCTTCACTTCATTTCTGTTGTCTGCTTCGCATTGGCGCCTGGTTTTGCAGATTTCGTCACGTAGATGCTGGCGACGTCCAGCTGACTGTGCAACCCTCAGACTGGGCGCAAAACTGCGGCTCATGTGCACTTTGCAGAGAACTTGCATGCCACTTCCCTGCATTCGGGCGCTGTTTGCGCCGCTTGCTTTCAGTGTTTGAGCAGTGCATGCATCTGGCTGCGAGCGCTTTTAGGGCATTGCAGGGCACAGGTCCGTTGCATTTTTAGAACATGGACCCGTCAGCCCCTGAGAGTTCCTCTGACTGTGGGGCAGATCTCAGCAATCTGCCTCCTGATGACGAGCCGGCTGCTGGGTCTTCAGAGCGAGCTAGCACTGATGATACTTTCTTGCTGCTCTCTGACCATGTGTGGGAGTTAGAGCAGCGTGTGACTGTTCTGGAACAACGCCTGATTGCCGCTGATCCTGTGCCCAGAGAAACTCTTCAACGCGAGATCACAGGGATCTCTCGAGCCTTTTTCGGGCTTGCCGATCGAGTCTCGAGTCTGGAGCTCCGTGTCACTGAGCTGGTTAGGTCGCTTCGAAATTGCTTTGCAGGACTAGACCGATAATCTCGGCTCTGCCCTGTCGCCAGGCAATTACAGTGTCAGGCCTCCCAGACTTTACACGTCGACTTGAGAATGCTGCGACTTCTTAAAATTGAAGGGCCAGTTTTGCCGATCTCTTTATGTCGACTTTGCAAAACTTCACATTCTAGCTCTTTTTCTCGAGCCCATTTGCAGTCACTAAACCGCTTCGTGCCTTCGACACCAGAATGGCCACCACTTCTGCCGATTTCGGTGGAGCTACTGTGGCTGATTCTTCTTGTCAGCTCACTCGGGCTAATCTCTGGAAGCATACCGCTTTGCATCCTCAGGCTGATCGCACCAGGTCTCTTGTTGACCACGATGCTCGAGCACGCTTTGACTGCGATATGATGGGCTGTCAGGAACCATACGCCGAGCTGGCCACTAGCTTGGTGTGGGAGCGCTCTGGTTCCTCTGAGGACATTTCCATCGTCGGGAGCTCAAGTGGCGACTTAGGCGTTGAACGCCCGTGGTTGGAGGTCTTCAATTCTTTGACTCCCAACCAGCGGCGCGCCCTCTGTGGGCCATTCAGCGCTGATGCATCCACGAGAGCTTTTGCTTTCACGCCATTGGAGCCTGCTTTGTCTCATGAGCCTCCTTTTTCTGATGACGCTCTTTCTGTTTCCAAACGCTTTCGTAGCCTCGAGTCTACATGTGTGGCACTTGGTGGCAGAATCGACATGTTGGAGGATGCGACTGGCCACATTGTGGGACCTCGGTTCCATACCAGCCTCATGCGCCGTGTTGGCGCTCTTGAGCGCCTCTTAGGGATCGATCCTGCCAGCTGAGTTTCCACAATTTTCAGCCATACCGCTCGCCATAGGGCTGTGTCACGCACACCTGAGATGTCTGCTGTGCGTCGTGAAATTGCAGGACTCTGTCTTCTTGCAAGGCTCATGCTTCGTGCAGTGAAGGTCGTCCACAAGCCCTTATGCTCTGCTTTGGCTTATGTGCAATTGTATCAGTGCCAACTCCTGACATTCTTGTGTCTGCCTGCCCGACCATGGACCCCTCCGTGTTGGAGGATGCCGACCTGGCTGCCTTGGAGCACGAGTTTCCCGCTGATCTTCAGATTGATGGGGGAGACTTCGGTGATCAGCTTAGTCATGCCAATCAGGATTGTGATGAGGCTGGGAGGCGGACTCCCGACCCTTGGCTTCTGCTGGACTCGGGCGGAGACTTCCAGGCAGTGTCTGAAGATGCTTCTCAACTTGGAGTTGAGGCTGCTGCTTCTGAGGACGATGCCAGTGCTGAGGTGCAATGGTACCAGCAAGTTGCCGAGGACTTCCCATCATCCGATGTTGAGAGCCATCATAAGCAATCCCAGTGGAGTCTTGTGGAACTGCATCCCTCAGTACCTGCAGCCTCGCCTCGGGTTACTGCTGAAGGGTATCAGACTGCTCTGTCGGCTGCTTTTCATGCGGTACCGGCGAAGGCTACACTGTCGCTTCCATGGGAATCAGGGGTCTGGAGTGCGCTGTTTGGTGCTGCTGCTTCAGGTGACTGGTTGCAGCAGGTGACACCTGCTTTCAACAGACCTGTGCAGCCGACTATTGGCCAACCAGAGGAGTCCTTAGTGCCTACTTCTTCGGGTTTATTTTCACTGTCTTCGAAGCCTCGGCAAGACAGAGTCTTCATGGCTGTTGTGTCGCAGTCTTTGGATGTCTCTTGGGAAGAGCAGAGGACTCTTGATTTCGACAGATCCGTTAAGCTGTGGCTCCACACGATTCTTCGTTGGGATGTCGACTGCGAGGTGAGGCGGATGCTGTGCGAGGAAGAATCTGTGCAAGGGCAGATTGGGCTGCTGGAAGACTTCTTCCGTGGTCGTGCACCATCGACGCTGCTCAAGAGGGCCCGGGCTTTGGCGAAAGTCGCCAATTGGTTGCAGGAGAAAGGCGCGCCAGCCTATCCTATCAGTGAGAAGCTTTTCTACGAATTCCTTCGAGCGGAAAGGGCCCTAGGAGCTCCTGCATCCAGGCTGAAAGGTTTTCACGAAGCCATTGTCTTTTCGAGGTTCGTGCTCGGTGTGGCAGGGCTTGAGCTTGCTACTGCTAGCCGTCGTTGTTTGGGCGCCACTAAATCGGATGAGCCCAGGGACAGGAAGCAGGCCCAACCGCTCACGGTCCAGCAACTGTTGGAGCTCCACAGGAGGCTTGACAGCGAAGATGAGGACCCGTGGAACAGATTGTTCTGTGGTGCCACACTTTGTGTGGCCTACGCCCGCAGTAGGTGGGGCGACGCACAGCATGTGTGCAGGTGGGCCCTGGATTATGACACCCTAGGAAACATCGCGTACTTGGAAATTACGGTGGCGAGTCATAAGACGATGCATTCATCTCAGCACCGTTTCCAGTTTTTACCAATGGTGTCCATTGCCTTGGGCGTCGCTGACAAAGAGTGGGTCTCCACTTGGATGCGAGTCCGGAAGCAGTTGGGCATAGACAATCCGCCAGGTCACTGCCTAATGCCTGCTCCGGATCAAGAGGGAAAACCTCTCAGCAGACCGCTTTCATCTTCAGAGGCTGGGAAGTGGGTTCGTCGCCTCCTAGATTGTGAACCTGCTGAAGGCTGTCCCAACAGGATCACAAGCCACTCTTTCAAGGCAACGCTGCTTTCTATGGCTGCTAAGCGCGGGTATTCTATTGAAGACAGGCTCCAGATGGGGTACCATTCAGTGCCGGGTCGCATGGCACTTGTGTACTCTCGGGATGGTGCTGCAAGGAGCTTGCGACTGCTGGAAGTGATGCTTGAGGAAATCAGGAGTGGTTTTTACCTCCCTGACAGCACGCGGTCTGGGCGTCTCAGGGGTCCAGCACGTGAGATTCTAGAGCATGCACCTCTCGCAGGAGAGAATCGGCCTGAGACGGGTGATTCTCGCACTAGCGTTGGGCCAGAGGCTGTTAAGGCTGAGCTCACCGGCGATCTAGGGGATGGAACTGTTGAAATCTTGGGATCAGAAGACGAACAAGAGGCAGCTGCTACCGAGCGAGCTGCGGATTCCGAGCATGTCACCACTGACAGCTCCGGTAGCGAATCTTCGGATTTGGAAGTGCCTCGAGTTCGTAAGCTGACAGTTCCATGTGCTCCTGAAGGATATCGTTTTCTCCAGCATAAAAAGACTCGCATGTTGCATCTCATTAAGGAGGGCAACGAGCGAGTGCTCGAATGTGGTCGTATGGTCGGACCTTTGCACATCAGGCCCACGACTGTACGTTTCGACACCTCGGTCTGCTCTCAGTGTCGAAGGGCAACTGGAGAGGAGGCTCGCACAGGAGGTGATTGATGTGATGGACAGGAGATGCCCTTCGGATCTGATGTCTGACACATCACAGGCCAGGGGCTTCTGTGTCCGAGGCAGAGGGCGTGCAAAGGGAGTCGCCTCGTCAGAGGCGTGGGCCCTTTAGCAAGTCGTGCCGATTTTCTGTGATCGCCTGGAGCTTGCGTATGGATCCACTTTAGCGGGAGTGCAGGCCAAACGCAAGCTGTGGTGAGTTTTCTTGGCAATGCTGCTGGGCCCGAGGGTGGGCCCCACGTCGGGATCCGGACCTTGGGAGTGCGGCTGCCACCGGTTCGAGTCTTCTGGCGCTGCCAATGTCGCGCACAGGCGTATTGGGCGGGCTGCTTGGAAAAGAATTGATGGACCTGGAGTGCACGGATAGCGACTGCAAGAATGCTCGAGCGAGCGCTGGTTTCTCAGCTCCTGGGCTCGAGTAGAGTGAAGCGATATACCCGCATCATGTCGCTGGTCGAGTCGGAAGCTGCCTTTTTCCAGCGGTGCGATGAAATCGCGCCTGGTCTCCGAACCCTTCTTGAGGCAAAGAACATCAAATCTTTCCGCAAACTCGCCTTCGCCATCGGCACTCCGCAGACTGCACCGAGTGAAGCTGATTTTCAGAGTTTTGCTTCAGAAGTGTTTGTTGGCGCGCCGTCGCTGTCTCAGGTCGCGGATCTTCGCACTTTGCACTTCGAAGCCACTGCTTTTGTTGTTGCGGTACTTAAGGAGCATGTCACAGGGACCGAGGGCCCTGAGGGTGCACAGAACATCAAGCGAATTCCTCCGGCTGAGCGCCGGGCCCGGTTGTCAGCTCAACAAAGGCGTCTGAGGGGTTTAGATCTGACTGGTGAGTTGTGCCCCAGCCATGCACTGTGCGACATGGCGAACACAATCTATGAAACTTCGGTCATGACTTGGATATCACCCAGCAAGTGCTCTAAGCGTGATGCTGAGATTCAGTCTGTCTCGAAGGTCGAGGCCAAATCGGCTATATCGCTTGAGAAACAGTCTCTTGTTGTTGTGCCGCATGAGCCTGCCAAAGCTGATACTAGCACTGAACTTCGCTTGCAGTGGGCGCTCATGAGGCGCGGGGTCGCCTTTGATCAATGTCGGTTGTTGTCATGGGACATTCACCAGAAATGGGTCACAACACTCATGGAGGCCATGTGCGAAGCGCCTCCCCCGGGCTATTCAGCCATTGGCGCTGCTCAGGTTGTTAGAGCCGATCGGGAGCTGTGGACCTTATTGGCCCGGGACTTCCCTGGGCCTTATAAGGTCAGTACCTTGGGTGTCTCACCATGTGACGCGGTGTTCGAACGCCTCACTACACATCCTCGGATCGCTCAGTTTTTGCTGCCGCTGCGAGGTTCTGGATCCAGTACGAAAGCTGACATGTCTCGTCCTTCGACAGGTGCATTGCAGGTTGAGCTGGGTGGAGCCCCTTCGAAGCCTGCTGTTCGCCCCAAGAAGAAGGCCAAACCGCAGCCTAAGAAAGCTAGCAAGCCCGCTTCGCTTAAGAACTTTTCTTGCAAGCATTCGTCTGGCAAGCCGATTTGCTGGGCTTTCAACTGTTCCGAGGGCTGCAATCGTGATGTCAACAACAACGCTGTTCCAGGTCTCCCGGGATGTAACAAAGGCTTGCATGTGTGCTGCAAATGCTTTCGTGCTAACCACGGCTTGACTTCTTGTCGTTCGAAGGAATGACTAGAGCCCGAAGTCGTTCATGCCTCAGAAGTTGGAGCTGCATGGGAGGCCCCCTGTCGGAAGGCCTCGAATTTGCGTCTTTTTGAACCATTTTGCTTAACGGATCTTCTCGTTGTTGAAATTTCGGAACACGGAGCACAGCTTTGTGGTGTCGCTCGCAAACATTCTTTAGGCATTTTGCCTGTTGGCTCGCGTGCTAGCAAGGCCTCAGGTGTGCATTCTTGCCCTCTTGACCTTGCTGATGAAGCACAGATCGTAGATTTCCTTCGACTTTTGCATTCTGTGCGAGAACGAATACTCTGCTTGTGGATTGTGCCGGATGCCAGCACAACTTCTCGCGCTCGGGATCGGCGTCTCAAGGCCCTGCACTCAGGTGGGCCGAAACAGCTTAGGTCTGCCAATCATCCGATGGGGCTTCCGGGTTTGGCGTTTGGCCTCAAACGTCGCACTGAATTGGCCAACCAGGCCATCGAGGCCACTGTTAGGCTTGCTCGCTGGGCCTCTGAGCATGGGATTCCGTGCTTCGTCTGTAACCCTGCCCACAGTCATCTTTGGAGTGCACCTGTGATCAAGCAAGCCACTGATTGCCTTGCTTTCCGTTTTTGCTTCGACGCATGTATGCATGGCGGCTCTCTTCCTAAAAGATGTTAAACATCTTGCCAGGAACAGTAACACAGTTAGTGCAGTGCAGTTAATGTACAGGAACAGCCGTCACGCACACGCGACGTGCAAGGCTCGAGACCAGCGGACACAGTGACCCACAAGGAAAAGTGACCGCTTCAGTTTGTGAGTAGGAAGCTTAGTGAAGCCCGTTCTTTAACATGGTAGCGGAGCTGCCTCCAGGAACCTCCTTGGCAGCGATGATGCTACTCGTAGCCATAGGAACCATGATGCTCGGCGCCATGGCAGTTTGCCTCGTTGCCGGATGGAAGCAGATGCGCGCGAATGAGCAGATCACCAAGAAGACAGAGACAGTGCTCAACATGCCCACGCTCAGGATCGCAGTCCGTTCAGGAACAAAGTACCACCGCAGAGGTTGTGGACACCTTCGTAACCACAACGTGACAGCAGGAAACGCGCGAGACTTTGACGCTTGCAGCGATTGCTACCCCGACCGAGTGTTGGTGGAAGAGAAAGAGAAAAGGAACATGAAGTGCTACGGTTTGGCAGCATGTATGGTGCTGCTGGTTGGTTTCGCACTGGGAAGCCTCGCAACTTTGTGCGGGATGATCTTGGTCCCAGGAGCAGGAAGTATGGCGGTGAGACCGTGGCAGGCCCTTGGCAACAAAGTGGAGACCAAGGAAGAACTTGCCCTTGGAGACGCCTTATCCTCCAAGGAAGCGAGCCGTGGGAGAAAGGAACTACCGTACGTTGAGAGTGACGAGAGCGAGCTCATGGCAGTGTGGTCGAGCAGAAGGAAGCCCAATACGCACCCCAATACGCACCGGAACCGCTACAGGAACTATGACGTGTACGGCGAGTACTACCAGCAAGGCTACAACGAGTGCAGCGTGAACCCCGACGGCACCAACGTGAACACGATCAGGAACACGAACGCGTACACGATTAAGGACTATGTGGAGATAGGAAAAGTCATGGTACCGTACGCTTTGTTGTGCGCGAACCAAGTGATGAACGAGCTCTACAGCGTCGTTAGCGTGACCGGCGAGTACTACACGGAAGAGAACAGGAACGGCGACCAGAACACCGAGAACCAGGAGAGTGAGAGCCTTGAGTCAGGCTACGCCCCTAGGTACCTAGTAAAACAACAGCGAGAAGTACTGAGGAAAGTTGTACAGGAACATGTTCACAGTTTCGTAGAAAAGCTAGCAACCGTAGGAAAGAAGTTTCACGACGTCGTGCATGTGATAGTTCAGGAAGTCATTTCCAACAGAGTTGTATTTCAAGGAATTCGCATAGCAGTGTTCTTAGGAACCCCAATGGGACTGATTACTTGGATCACCCTGTCGTACTATTCTAGTTTGTTTTTCGCAAGAGCAAGCAACCGCTCGAAGCACCAAAGGAAGACAAGAGGAGAAAGGAGAGCACAAGCAGTGAGCAGGAAACAGTGCAAGTCACTACTTTTAGCAGCACTAGTGTACAGCAACCTTGAAGCAGCAAAAGGAATGGAGGATGCATTGAAGGCACTTGCCGAGATCAATGCACAGACCTTACAAGGAATACAGACACTAGCAGAGGAGATCAGGAACTCAGCAGCTTCAGGAAGTCAAAGAGAAGCAGGACTCACACAAGCATTCCAGGAAACCCTGACAGCAGTTCAGGAACAACAGAAGACAGCACAAACAGCGTTGGCAGACGCCCACACGAACGCAGCAACGACACTTGAGGAGATAGGAGCATCTCTGGAGAAAGCAGTAAAGGAACAAAGAAAGCCTGGAGAAGTGGAGTTGCACAAGCTGATTAAAAGCCCCGAAGCATTTTCCCCAGGAACATGGCAAGAAGAGAAGAGTGGATGGACAGAGTTCAGGAACAGGATTCGGATCTGGCTTGGAGCAGTGGATTCCAACATGGTGAAGATCATGGACATCGCAGAAAGGAACCTAAAAGATGATAAACAAGTGAAGATGGCTGAGATGTCTGCAGAAGCAAAGGAAACAAGCCGACGCCTGTACAGTGTTCTTTGTTCGTACACTAAAGGAAGGCCGTACCGAGTTGTAAAGCATGTAGCTGAGGAAAACGGTATGGAAGCTTACCGTATGCTACTCAAGGAATATCAACCAACGAATCGTGCGAGATCGTTGGAGTTGTTTCACAACATTCTCAACTACAAATTTGCTCACAACAAAGGAATTGCTGAGAATATCCTCGAATATGAGGAACACATCGAGAAGTACGAGAAGGCGACTGGAGAAAAGGTACAGGAGAATTTGAAAGTATCTACTCTTATCCAAGGTATGAAACCTGACGTGAAAAGGCACTTGTTGCTCAACATGGATGAGAAGACACAGTACAATACTCTTCGTCAGTACCTTGTGAACTATGAGTCAACCGAGCGTTGGACTAACTCTTTAGCAGCCCAGCAAGGAACACCTCACCGAACCACAACAGACTTGATCGACAAAGGTGATGACCATGGTGGTCTTGCAGCAATGGATATCAACCAAGCATGGTACAAAGGAAAGAAAGGCTATGGCAAAGGTTATGTTCACCATAAAGGCAAAGGTAAAGGAAAAGGCAAGAAAGGTGGAAAGGACTTCGGAAAAGGTTTCGGCTTTGACAGCAAAGGCAAAGGTAAAGGTAAAGGTTTCGGAGGTTTTGGCAAAGGCAGAGGTCGAGGCAACTGGAAAGGCCGAGGTAGAGGTTTCAGAGGTTACAAAGGAAAAGGCAAAGGTCGAGGAAGAGGTTTCTTCAGACACAAAGGAAAAGGTAAAGGAAAAGCCCAAGCAGCTACAGGAGTGTGTCACTACTGCCATAAGTATGGACATTTCGAAGCACAGTGTAGGCAGAAGATGCGTGACATGGGTTATCAGGCAAGGAACGTTGACCTTGAAAACCAGAGCGAGCAAGCGAGCACTACAGGTACTTCGACTCAGGCCCCTTCGTCAGCCAACAAGACCTCAACAAGCCAAAGCCAAGCAAGCCAAGGAACCCAAAGACCAGTGATTAGGATGGTCTCCATGTACCACATGGGAGACGAGCCCACAAGCTTTCCGGAGGAATTCGAGATGAGTGAGAACTCTGATGAGATAGAGATTGAGTACTTCGGAAGAGTTTTGCGGGTTGTTGGTGAAGAAGTTCAGGAAGAGAGAAGTGAGACAGAAGAGTTTTGGATTGGTGATGAAGATGATGAGTTTCAGGACTGTGATGAGGTGAGTGATGATGCATGGTTGCAATGGCACCTAGAAGGAACTCTGATAGGAACTCAGGACCGTGGATACTACTTTGAGTGTCCCAATGGATGTCATGAAACACCGTGGCACCCAGACATGCAGGAATGTGAGAACGGATGTCACCATCCTCCTAGAAGGAACAGAGTAGAGAGAACAGCACCCTCAAGGACCATTACTAGGTTTGCGCGTGCAGCGAGGAACACGAGAACTCGAGAGATCGAGGTTGTGCTGGATTCAGGAGCCGACATTTCGTTGGCACCAATGTGGATGAAGAAGTACGGAAGGAAAGCACCCAACACTACCAAGGTAGTTTTGCGAGATGCGCAAGGATCCCGAATTAAGGTTTCAGACCAAAGGATTATTGAAGTTGAGTTTCGGGATATTCAAGGAAACATTGTGAAGGTTGAAGAAGTGTTCTTGATTTCATCGGTTGTGCACCCTCTTCTGGCAGTAGGTAAACTGTTGAAGAAAGGCTGGGAGTTCAGAGATGGAACAGCAACAGGCACTTTCCTAACAGAAGGAACAACCAAGATCGCAGTGAACTACAACAACAACTCACTTACAACAAAAGCCTTTGTGAGAGCAGTCAACTGGGAAGCAGAAGCAAAGCCTATCCCTATGTACTTGTGCGAGAACTTGAAGGAACTCATTGAAGAACAGCGTGTTGGTTGGACCAACTGGCGAGACCCTTACCAAGTCCACTTCAGCCTAGGAACCTCAGAACACGTTGATACTTACTTGATGTTTCCACCAGGAAAGTTCGCATATCGAGCAGTGCTTATTGAGGATGATGATCAGTGGTATTTGTTGCATCACAGCATCATGTTTGAGGAACTTGAAGAACCGTTTGGAACAATCTTCGATGGTAGCAAGGAGTATCGCACACTTACGCTAGTATCGCTCAAGGAATTTCCGCTGAACCTCATAGGCACCCCCAAGGAAGATGAAGACCGAAAGATGTTTGAAGAGTACACTGAGGATGCATGGTCAATCAGCATGGATGGCACCACACTCACGAGATACCACAACTCGTTGAGGAAAACTTTGTTCAATCCTCGAGATACCAATGACATTCCAGTGGACATAGGAAACCTCAAACCAGACAGGTACACGTATGGAGAAGAACCGATCAACAAGGATTTCTTTGAGGATGACAAGTTCTGGACTTTGGATGAGCCTCACAGAGACCCAGAACCACTAGGAGGTTTATCCTGGACAGGACGCAGTGTATTCGAACTCATCGAACCAGTGAACCCCAAGGCCAGAAGACCAAAACAGAAGGTTCACCAACTGGACACGATTCCAGAACAGGAAGAAGAACAGGAAGAGACCTCAGAGGCCCAAGCACCAGCGCACAGGCACGAACTTGCAGGAGAACTGTCGTTTACATTCAATGGTCATGAGTACAACCAGCAGAACAGCCTCAAGGCCCTGAGAGAACTGTGCAAGGAACTAGGAGTTTCAAAAGCTGGATCTAAGCAAGAGATCCTCAGAAGGCTCAGTAGATCCATCATGGAAGCAGAAAGGCACATGGAACTTGTTTCAGGCCAGAAGAAGTACAAGGAGTTTCTAGAAGCTGAACCTCTGAAGGTACCCAAACAGCCAAAGCCGGAGGAAGTTGCAGTGCATAATCTCACACACTTACCTTATGCATCTTGGTGTCCGACGTGTGTAGCATGCAAAGGAAAAGAGTCTCCACACCTTCGTGAGAACCCAGAGAAGGAAAGATCTTCGAGACCAACTTTCTGTATGGATTTCTGTTTTACAGGAACAAGTCATGATGAGGCACCAGCGGCAGTATGTCTTGTGTGTGTTGATTCTTGGAGTAGGAACATGGTCTGTATCCCGACAGCATCTAAAGGAAAAGATCTTGTAGAGCACCTTTGCGAAGGAGTGACCTACTTGAGTACTCAACTTGGATACGGAACTATCAACTTGAAGGCAGACAACGAAGGAACAATGATGAAGCTGAAGCAAGTCATCCAGAAGCAGAGAGCAGCTTTAGGTCTAGGAACAGTCTTGCAGGACGCAGTCAGTGGCCAGAAGGAAACCAACGGCATGGCAGAGAGAGCAATCCAAACCATTAGGAGACAAGGAACAACCTTGATTAGGCACCTTGAACACAGAACAGGAACATATATTGCTCATACACATCCAATCTTCAGTTGGGCTTTCAGGCACTCGGCATGGACCTTGAACAGGTACCATCGCCATTCCTCCACAGGAATGACTCCGTATGAGTTCATGGCAGGAAGGCCTTACGAGGGCCAGCTCGCCGAATTTGGCGAATCACTTTTGGTTTTGACCAATCGTTCAGGAACTCGTGGCAATAGGAAAGGTGACCCTATTTGGTTGAGAGGAGTGTTTTTAGGAAAAACAGACAACAACCTTTTCATTACGTGGCACATGGACGGCATCAAGACGAGCCGTAGCGCAAAACGTTGTGTGGAACACTTCGACGTGAAAGGAATCAGCAGTGTAGGAATTCATACTTGGGAAGTGAAGCACACTACACTGGCAACAAGGAACATTCCCAGGAAGAACATTCCAGGACCAATTGCAGAGGCGCCACCTGTCGTGGATGGAACAACTCAGGAACAGTCGGTTGAGGACTCGGCACCTTCAGCACCTTCAGGACCGATCGCAGGACCGATTGTCATCCAAGGCGGGGACTCTGCAGGGAAGTCAGGACCTACTAGGACAACCTACCTAGAGAGCAAAGCGAAGCAGGCACAGAGCAAGAGAAAGGCAGAAGAAGAACTTGAGCAGGAATACGACGACCAAAACAAACACGACGAAGCAGCTTCAGACCCAACGTCTTCTAGTAGCAGCAGTAAGGAAATGGACGCAGCCTCAGAAGAAGAACTCATTCCAGACAGTGCAATGGCAAGTGAACTTCTTTCAGCTAGAGGACCAGCACCTCTTAGGAAAATGGAATTTGATGATGTAGGAACAGGTTCCAAGATCCCAAAGATTGATTCTCCCAAGAAGAAGTACCCTCCGTTCAACGTAGGAAGAGTATTTGAGCACAATGATGAAGAATTACCTGAAGCAGAACCAGGTACAGAGGACATTTTCTGGGAAGATTCGTATTCGGACATTGGCGATTCCGACGAGGAACAAGACATCTTCAAGAGCGAAGATTCTGGACCTCCAGAAGTTGCAGAAGCCCAGTTGCAGGAACTGGATCGTGAGGCAATGCTCACAGAGATCAACAGACTCACCGAGATGAAGGCATTGGCAAGGAAACCCTTGCAAGAACTCGAGAGAGAAGAGGAGAGAGAGACAGAAGAAGAAGAGAGCAACCAAGGAACAAAGTGGTTGACGACGAAATTCGTCTTCGATTGGCGATTCAGGAACGGCCGATGGACAAGGAGAGCTAGGCTAGTCGCAAGAGAGTTCAAAGCAGCAGAAGTAAGGAATGACACATTCAGCCCAGCAACAAGCGCATCGTTGGTGAGACTTATCCCTATTTTGGGACTACAACAGGAACACGCCTTGTACTCCATTGATGTCAAGGACGCATTCTTGCAGGTACCACAAAGGACCCGATGTGCATGTCAATTCCCAAAGGAATATGTGGATCTGTTTGGCGACCAGGACCCCAGTTGTAGGAACGAAGGTTTGTTACTGCTAAGAGTACTTCCAGGACAGCGAGATGCAGCACTACTATGGAGTGATCATTTTGCAGGAACCCTCAAAGAGCAGAACTTTGATAGGAGCAAAGCATGCCCTACTTTGTTTCGTGACGACAGGAACAGCATACTTGTTGTGCATGTAGATGACATTCAGGCAGCAGGGAAAACAAGGCACCTAGAGCCCAAGCTAGGAAAGCTAAGAGAAACCTACGAGCTAAAGGTTGAAGGCCCCTTCTTGACAGAGCAGGAACTTGAAGTAGGAGAGTCACACCAGACAATCCGATTCCTTAAAAGGAAATTCAGCTACCACAATCACGAGCTCCACATCACGAGTGACCCGAAGTATCTTGTGAAGCTTAAGGAAGAACTGAAGCTTACCAGCAAAGCCTCAAAGCCAACTCCGTGCACCCAAGAGTCGCAGGAACAGGACAACACTCAGACCTTGAACCAGGAACAAGCAGCATCGTTCAGGAAGAGCGTTGGCATACTCTTGTATGTCAGTCAGGACCGCCCTGACGTGCAGTTTGCCGTGAGAGGTTTAGCCTCCAAGATGTCGGAACCAACACATGGTTCTTGGAAGCACTTAGTCCACCTAGTGCAGTACATGTCGAGAACTGAAGGATACCATCTAGTGTACAGGAAGACACCCAGAGGACTCAGTAATCTCAATGAATCCATTAGGAATGGTAACTACGACTTTACAGGAACAAGGCCCAAGGAACACCACCTTTTGGAAGTCTTCAGTGATTCAGATTGGGCAGGAAAGAAGGACACAAGGCGCTCAACATCTTCAGGAATTGTTTGCTTAGACGGTCAGTGCATTTACTCTTTTTCTAGGAACCAGAAGTCGGTTAGCTTGAGCAGTGGTGAAGCAGAGTACTACGCAGGAGCGTCAGCAGCGTCAGATTCTATCTTGTTGAAGGAAGCAGTGGAATTCTTGACCAGGAAACAATGCAAGGTACACTTGTATATGGATTCTTCTGCAGCTAGAGGAATTATTACAAGGCAAGGTGTAGGTAGAGTCAAGCATTTGCAGATCAGGACCCTTTTTCTTCAAGACCTCCACAAAGAAGGAACAATTAGTGTTCACCCAGTAGGAACCAAGGAAAACACAGCTGATATAGGAACCAAGCCCCTTTCAGCGAAGCGTATCAGACTGTTGTTACACTGGCTAGGTTTTCAGACCAGCGAGAACGAACCAGTAGGTAGAGAAGAGCTCAAGGAACACAAGGCCCAAACACAAGCTAAAGCAGTTGTAAGGATGATCAAGAGCCCAGGAACTTTGTCTTTTGCAGCTTTGTTGTTTGCAGGAATTTCAGGTATTTCGGACAGTCTTCAGATTCAGAGTTTCAAGGAACAGTGTTTTGAGAGTTGTGTTCAAGAAGAAGAGTTTCAGGCAGACTTTCAGGAACATGTTTTCTGCTGTGCAAGTGCATGCGAGCAGGACGGCATATGCAGTGACACGAGTGCATGTGAGCTAGGAACGTTTGCAGGAACAGCGCATGGAACAACATGTAGTGAGATGCTTTCGCAGCTCAAGGAACTCTGCGGAACACTCGCAGAACGCTCAGGTATCCAGGAACTAGTACGCCCAGTAGCAGGTCAAGGCACCTTACCAGGAACCTCAGCAGCCATGGAAGCGAGCGCGAGTTCAAGCAAAAGCTCAGAAGAGATCGTCAAGGAACTTCAGACCTTGAAAGAAGCGGCAGTCACGTTGAAGACTGCTACAGAAGAAAGGAACTTGATCGCGGAGTCGATCAGGAAGAACACAGAGGAAGCTGCGCGTTTGCGCAAAAGTCAGGAACACGTTGCAGGATGTGTGGAAAGTTTGACATCCCAAATCTACAGCGTGAAGCACCAGGTTCAGGAAATGGCCGAAGAGAACGAAAGAGACCGGAAGCAGGTCAAGGAACACATGAACTTCGTCCTAGGTACATGTGATTCCGTGAAGGAACAGCTGAACCAGATGATGCAGGACTTCTACGAACAACAGCAAGAAGAAGAAGAAGACGAAGAGGAACAAAGGAAAAGAGAAGCCAAGGACCGAGAACTAGAAGGTGAACTACGTCGTGAAGGACACGGACAAGGAACAGCACCTTCGAGAGCTACGTCACCTACCTCCCAGGAACACAAAGGAGAAGACGATATAAGGAACTGGTCAGACAGGAGCTACTTCGAAGGACTCCAGGAACAGGAAGAAAGCCAGGACTACTTCGACGAGAACGAGAACGAGGCCTACGTGGACAGCTACGTTGGAGGAGAAGATCCCGGGGAGTACCCCGAAGAAGCCAAAGCAGAAGAAGGAACAGCAGCAGCAGAGGAAGAAGAAAGCGAGGAAGCAAAGGAAGAAAGAAGGAAGAAGAAGATCGCGGAGATCAACGCCAAAAGCAAGCAAAGGCTAAAGGAGAAAGAAGAGGAAAAGAAGCAGTTTCCGTACCCCTACGACTACAGCAGCGAATGGAAGGAATACTCCGAGAACGGCGAGATCTACAAGCAGCACAGAGTCACAGGAGAAAAGATCCACATCGACAAGGACTACACGTACAAGCACGAGAAGGGAACAAAAGGAAAGAAGAAGGGAAGGAAAAGGAAAACCAAAGGCAAGAGCAGAAAGCACAGGATTTCGACCTCGAGATGAAGATGATCGCAAATATTGGAATGAACAGGACAGGATCTCAAAGGAGCAGAAGGAAGCGAAAGCCAAAGCAGAAGAGGAGAAGAAGGCAAAGGAGGAGCAGATTGCCAAAGCAAGAAGGATTTTGGAAGAAGCAGCAGAAGAGCAGGAAAAGCGAGACAGAGAGCAGGCAAAAGCAGAAGCCGCAGCAGCCGCCGAGAGAAGGCGAGAGGTAGAAGCGGCAGCCAAAGCAAAAGCAGAGAGAGAGGCAAAGGAAAAGGAGGAGACAGAAGCAGCAGCCGCAGCAGCCAAAGAGGAAAAGGAAAGAAAGGAACAGGAGAAGAAAAGAAAGGAGAAGGAAGCCAGGAAGAAGAGAGAGGAGGATCAAAAGGCATCGTCAGCGTACATTGCCAAGAAGGAAGCAGAGAAGAAGGCAGCAGCATCAACAGCAACAGGATCAGGAGAAGCAGACAGGATCCAGAAGCTTGAAGAAATGATGAAGGAGATGATGAAGGAACGCAAAGAGGATAAAGAAAGAATTGCAAGCCTTACACAGGAGCTTGAGAGCAGAGGATCAGCAGCCGGGTCGCAGGCACCCACGGAACCAGACACAGCACCAGCAACACCAGCAAAAGAAGAGGAGAAGCCAGAAGGAAAAGGAACAGGAAAGGAGCCACCGAGTGTCACACAGCAGCAGCAAAGGAAAGGAGGAAAGGACGACCCAGAACTTTCCGCCAAAGGACCAGTGAACGAAGAATCGTTCATGAAGGGCAAAGGAAAAGGAGAGTTTGAAGGAAACTGGTTTGCAGTCTACGGTTTCCAGAACAGGAACTACCAGTGGAAGTGGAACGAAGTCAAGACGCAGTGGTACTGGTATTCCGGATCAAAGGAAACAGGTTGGAAAGCAGGATCAAGAGACAAGCAAGGAAAAGAGAAGTGCATGTCACAAGCAAGGCAGCGTGCAGAGTGGCTAGAGCAAGAACTCAAGGAACAGAAAGAAGTCAGCAACGAAGAAGAAGGAGTAAAAGTCTACAAGGTCGACGACGGCGAAGTGACCTTCCAGTGAAGCAAAGGAACAGCGAGCAGTACTGAGGCCAGAGAGCCGAGGAAAGAAGCAGCAGGACACAGGAACCGTGGCACAGCCCTTTTTGTTTCTGTGGTGATCTAAGTATAGTAAAGGAACGTCTTTTGTACAGTCGAGCAACCTTGGAGAGGATTGCGAGTGAACATAGGAACATATGTTTGCGATGAGGCAGAGTGTTTGTTTTGCAAGTGAAAAGGAACTGCAGTGTGTTTACTGTTGACAGGAAAAGTCGGAGTCACCTCAGTCGAGGAACTTTCGCTAACTCCGAAGGCGGGGTGTTAAACATCTTGCCAGGAACAGTAACACAGTTAGTGCAGTGCAGTTAATGTACAGGAACAGCCGTCACGCACACGCGACGTGCAAGGCTCGAGACCAGCGGACACAGTGACCCACAAGGAAAAGTGACCGCTTCAGTTTGTGAGTAGGAAGCTTAGTGAAGCCCGTTCTTTAACAAAAGAACCGTTGTTCTCTCGTCTCATGACATTATGCAATCCTTGCAGCTTGAGTGCGATGGATGCCATTTTCATGATGCTTGGCTCCCTAAGGTTGCTGATGGAGAGTTGCGTCGCAAGAGTCGCCAGGATGTCTCGCTGCCTCCTCTCTTTCTCGAAAGGGCTGTCTCCTGCTTGTTGCTGTTTGCCTCTTCGCACGGAGCTCGGTTACATGTTAGCTTACGCTCTCAGCTGCAGGATCCGTGTACCCAGGCATCTCGCCTTGTGCTCGGCGCACTTCCTCGCGGGAAGGTTCTTAAGCCGCTTGTGCCCGAGTTCGGTCGCTACCTCAAGGTGCTGACGTATCCTGAGACAGGTGCATTGCTGCGCTTCATGCGACGCCTTCCCAAGGGTTCCAAGGTCACTTCGCGTTTTCTGAGTGGGGGAACAAATGCCTGCGAAGTCTCCCATGTTGGTGGCTATCTCGATACAGTGGATCTCACATCCCAGCTTAGGCAGGGCTCTTTTGACATTCAGGATGTCTCGCTTGCCTGTTTCGGCCGTAGCCCATTTGCTGACAATGCACCTCTTCACAAAGGTTGTAAAGCTGAGTGCCTGAGCGAGCGGTGTTTCCAGAAAGGCTTCATCACGAAGTCTGAGATGAGCATGCTGCTTGATGTATTGCCCACTGATCGAAAATTTGCAAAGAGCAGAGGCGATTGCCTCGATTCCACTAAGACATGGACCTCAGGGGCCTTTCACTTCTCCGGCAAAGCCGGCCTCAGGTCCAACACTGTGGCATATCCGAGGACCACTGCTTTGCTTGCAGCCGTTGTTAGGGCGGTTTTCCCTAGGAGTTCCTTTTCTTCGGTTGGGTTGTTTAGGAACCTTAAGACCTGCCCCCACCGCGATGTCAATAACACTCCCGGTGTACCCAACCTGCTGATCCCTTGCTCTGACTTTAAAGCAGGGGCCGTCAGAGTTCGCCCGGCGGATCCACAGGAGCAGGAGCTTGTGCTTGAAGTGTCGCAGCGCCCGGCCAAGCTTGATGCGTCGCTGGTGCACTCTACTGACGACTGGTCGGGCGATCGGATTCTTCTTGTTGCTTTTCATGTTCAGGGCGCGACATCTATGAGTTGCGCAGATCAGAGGAGATGCACCGAACTTGGATTTGTGCTTGACGTCGGCGCTGCTGGGGATCATGTACACGATGCTGCTGGCGGGAACCCTTCCTCTGCCGAAACTGTCTTCGTTGGTGTTCCGAGCGATCCCGAGGAGTTCATACGAAAGGCGGTGGAAGCGGGGCACCCAATGGACATGGGCATGCACGTGTGCCCAGCCGTGGACCGGGCGATCAGGGCCAACTTCTGCGACCCTCCTGAATTAGTAATCCAGCGGCGGCTATGCACTCTCGAACGCTGGGAGAAACGGGCTAGTGTACTGGATCCTCTCGAAGCGGAGGCGAACAATCGAAGGCCACAACACATACAGACGCTGCTCCAGGGCAAGCGCATCCTCTTGTGGAAAGAGCTCCTGATTGAGATAGGCTACCCCGATGTCAAGATTCTCGACGAGGTTGAGCAGGGCCTGCCTCTCACTGGGTGGATGGCTGAGTCACGGGTCTTCGCAAGCAACCCGAGGGCGCCCACAATGTCTGTGGATACTGTCGTCGCCATGAACAGGGGCTTTCACGCTCTGGTCAAAAGGCGCCTCTCGAAGAGGCAGGATCAGGACGTCGAGCAAAAGACTTGGCTTGAGACAGAGGAGGAGATTGCTAAGGGGTGGTTCTGGGTTGATGAGTCTGGCTGCTGGGAAGGCAAGATCATTGCGCACCGGTTCGGCCTTCTTCAGAAACTCAAACTCCGCACGATCGACGACTGTAGTGTTGGGGGTCTTAACTGCACTGTTGGTCTTCCGGAGAAGATGCGAGTCCATTCTATAGATATTCTTGCATCCATGTTGCGACGCGCTCTGGAGCTTTGCGGCGGCAAGGCCACTCGTGGCTGGCTAGGCCGCACATGCGATCTTCAGGCGGCCTATCGCCAGTTCGGCATAAGCTCTGTTGCTCGGGAACTCTTGAGGATTGTCGTCAACAAGCCTGGGGCGGAACAGCCCATCCTCCTTGGCGCCAACAGTCTTCCGTTTGGTGCAGTGGGGTCAGTTGCTGGCTTCCTCAGGCTGTCTATGGCTATCTGGACTCTCGGACTGGTGGGACTGGAGCTGTGCTGGTCTGCTTACTACGATGACTTTCCGACTGTCACCAGTGAGCCGCTTCTTGAGAACACGAGCTCGTGCGTAGATCGCATGTTCAGGCTCATCGGGCTTGACTATGCTACCGAGGTCAAGAAAGCTCCACAGTTTGCGAGCTGTTTCGCGGCACTTGGAGTTCAGGTGGATCTGCAGCAAGCTCAGTCTGGCTCGATTGTTATCGGACACACCGACGCTCGGAAAGAGGAGCTGACCGCTTGCATCGATTCCATTCTCGCTGATTGCAGCATGACTTCGAAGGAGGCAGAGAAGCTGAGGGGACGACTCGTCTTCTTTGAAGGATTCACTTTCGGAAGAGTCGCTCAAGTGGCTGTCAAGTATGTGGGCCGCCACGCTCAAGGCTCGAGTGGCTCTGTGAAGTTATCTGCTGATGTCAAGTGGGCTTTGGGTATGATTAAAACTCGAATCTGTCATGCCCTGCCAGTGACTATATCGGCGAAGGCACTTCAGACCACTTATGTCTTCACTGACGGCGCTTTCGAGCAAGGTCGAGGCTCTTTTGGAGGGGTTCTGATCTCTCCTCACGGCAGGTGCGTTTCTTATTTCGCGGGAGAAGTGAGTCGTGAAGCGATGCATCATTTGCTCGCGACGTCCACCCATCCCATCTATGAGCTTGAGCTGCTGCCAGTGCTTGTCGCCGTGCAGGTTTGGGGGAGACTCTCCTCTCACCAGCAAACAGTCTACTATCTTGACAACGAGCCTGCACGAATCGGGATGATTAAGGGGGCGGGTGGCACTGCCATCGCGGACCTTATCATTTCCAAAGCGAGTGCACTTGAATGTGAGCTAGGCCAACACGCTTGGTACGCTCGTGTTCCTTCGCATTCCAACATCGCTGATGATCCAAGTCGCTTTTACTTTGAACGACTTCACAAGCTCGGTGCTGCGAGAGTTCTGCTTGACGAAAGCTGGGTCGCGAGCCTCGTTTTGGAAGCGGGGTGAGGCGGCCGGGAGGCTCGACGAAGGTTTCCCCTTCTCGCAACCAAGCTTTTGTGTGAAGAAAAAAGATGAGCGACTTCTGGATCTCGCAGATTGCGATTGTGACTATTATCACGCTTGCCATAAATACGATTGCAAGTGATTTTATATCTGCGCGAGAAACTTTGAGCACGGTTTGTGTTTGGAAACATAAGTGCTATTTCACCGGAGGTGACAATCACCTTATTTTTCCAAACACAAAATTTCAAGAACCTTTTGGTTTTGAAATAGTGCTTGCGAAAGTTTCTCTTTTTCTACTTCACGCTTTTCTCACATGTCGTTTATTTTACAGTACATGTGTAGGAGTCGTGCTTGCAGTTGCCTCTGATTTGTGAGCCGCTGAAGCACTGGCTCGCTGCTGGTGGAAGTTTTTGCCCGCCCTCCCGCCCCTTTTGGACCTCTTGAAGGTCGTGGGGTTGCGCTCGCATGGTGCTTTGGGCACCGTGGAGCCGTCTCTGCGCCTACCCCGGCCGTGTGAGGCGGCCGGGAGGCTCGACGAAGGTTTCCCCTTCTCGCAACCAAGCTTTTGTGTGAAGAAAAAAGATGAGCGACTTCTGGATCTCGCAGATTGCGATTGTGACTATTATCACGCTTGCCATAAATACGATTGCAAGTGATTTTATATCTGCGCGAGAAACTTTGAGCACGGTTTGTGTTTGGAAACATAAGGTCGGCGATTGAAGATGAAAGCTCGGAAAGAACCCAATCCTCATCTATCTTGATCAAGGTGGTGCGGTAGGCGAGACCCTCGTAAGGCAGATACAAGCTCAAATCGACAAGGTGCTTCGAAGTGAGGCTCGTGGCATGTACACCTGGGGCAATCTCCTGAAAGAAGTCTGTGCTGCGGATAAGGCGGTCAAGCAAGCCAGTCAAGCGCACCTTAATAACCCGAACTGCAGAGGGCTGAGGCTCCTGGATCGAGCATATGACGCCCTTGCACACAAGAGTGTTGTTGCTGAAACCCACAGGGATCCGCGCTCCATGACACGGGCTGGTCAGGCACATTCCAAGATCATCAAAGTCAAGAAACCTCCAGCCCTGCTTGAGCAACTTGCCCGTGGCCAGAATCGGCTGGGAAACTGGCGACACAACCCAGCGCTCCTTCAGCTCGACTCCAGAAGCCTCCAAAGTGGCCAATCGGCTGCCCTTGGTGTGAATCGTGTTGCCCTGGCAGTCAACAAGCGGTGGCTCACCTGACGCATGAGACCCAACACACACGAAGTCAAGAGGCAGACATGACTCATCGGCGGCTGTGTCGACACAGATCTCCAACTGTTGCTCATAGCTGTGACGGCTGACTGCAGCTACACGCATGGGTGACGAAACAGGGCTGAGATCCCAATCGCCATCATGGTCACTGCTAGATATGTCAAACTCTGCAGGACAGCCACTGGGCACACATCGGACCAAAGTGGACTCAACGCGGCCTATGGACAGGTCTGACCGGCACGGCTCATCCGAAACTGCACAAGGATCTGACTGGCACGGCTCATCCGAAACTGCAAACGGATCTGACTGGCACGGCTCATGCGAAACTGCAAACGGATCTGACTGGCACGGCTCATGCGAAACTGCACAACGAATCGCTCTAACACTTGAGGAGGAAGCGGGATCACCAGGCATAGCACGAATGTCAAACATGATGCGCTTCACAGCTGCTTTGGCGGCTGCCTTGGGCGACGGTGATCCTTGATCTCCACCAGCAGCAGCATCATCCTCAGTGATGGCACGCACCTTGCCCGCAGCAAGGTCAGCTTTGTACTTTCTGCAATCTCTCTTGTAGTGTCCTTTCTTGTGGCAGTAGTGGCATTCGGCATCGGGGGAGGCCTTAGGTTTGGCTTTCGGCTTACCCTTAGGGCTGGGGGCATCCTTAGATTTTCCCTTATCACCTTTGCCTTTCCCTTTATCCTTCCCTTTCTTGCCTTTGCCCTTATCCTGACCCTTGATTTGGGCCACGGAACCTTCTTGGTCCACTTCCATGGAAGCACTGCCTTTGTTGGGACTGACAAGACCAAGCTCCTGCTGCACTCGCGCGGCACTCCAATTAGTAGTACTTACTTCATACGACAGCACAAGGTTCTTTACGTCCTCATAAGTCGTAGAAGCGTCCATTCTCAAGTGCACGTGGGATTGCAGGGCTTTGGGGATGGCTCTAAGTACAACTGACAGCTTGACATCACCAGGAAGTGCATTGCCAGAGGCCTTCTCATACTCGGCGATCAGCCGCTCGAAGCTGCTGAGTTGCTCACGCAGCGTTCGGTCACGCGTGAATGCTGGAAGCCCCATCACTGCACTCAGCAGCGCAAGCGACCTGGAGCGCGTCCTCGGGCTAAATTGGCAGGTTAACTGCCGCCAGCATTCAAACCCGTTGCGATCTTCAATGCCGCGGTGTATTGCAAGAGGCCTCCCTTTCAAGACAGAGCCTAGAATCACATACAGCTTCCTAGCCCTTTCAAGACAAATGGGTGGCATATTGGCAATGTGAGGCACTTCAGTCAAGCGTTGCTCTACTTCTGCTAGATCGCTCTCATAAGCAGGCTCTGCAAAGGTAACCCAGTTACGGAAACTGGTGGACCAGGCTAGCCAGCCCAGCGCATCCTGATCGGCATTCTCAGTGCCAAACGGCTCGGGATACTTGAGAACCTTGTTGGCTAAAGTAAAACCCCCACTATTGTCAAGAGGTGGCTTGTTGGCCGCTGCACTCTGCTGAGACACCATCATCAGAGTCTGCTGCGCAGTCTGAGCAAGCGACATCACCATCGTCTGCATAGCCTGCATGTCAGCAAGCTGTGGCCCTGGAGCCTGTGGGAAGGGACCTGCAGGGAACCCCGGCACTTGCGACGACGAAGCAACCTGCGGCGGATCTCCAAGGTCGTCATCATCATCATCATCCAACGGCACATTCGGTGGCTGTGACACCGGACTTCCATGTGCAGACATTTCTGCAACAGTGTGGTATTGGGCTCGTAAACAAAAATCAAGATAGGATCACAAAGGCTGATCAATCAAGGTCAATGCAATGCGTAGCTCTCCTAAGCCGGTGCTTGAAGACGTTCCTACCTACAACAAACCCAAGGGCAAAGGTCCTCCCTGCTGCCCAGTTGTTGAAGCGGATGCACTGCTGATCACTCAACACACGATTAGCCAATCTGATGACCTGAGATAAGGAAGTCACGGCCTCAGCAGTTGCTTTGTGCCTTGCAAGATAAGCTGCTTGCCTCTTGCGGAAAGAGAAGACGCTCAGACTCGGAGTTCGTACTTTAGCTGCAAGCTGCAACCGAAGCAGATGCAAGAAGCGGGCTTTCGCCTGACTGAGCAAAGGGTCCTTGTCCCACGCGAGCACAAGGGGAGCGGCCGTGGCTGCTACGAGCTACCCAGCTACACTTCGCCGAAGAAAAGAAAACACCAAAGTCAAGGACAGGTTTCCGCACGCTGGCCCCCGAACAGAGAACCAACAAGAAACCCGACGTGAGAAGCACTGGTCGGCCAGTGCTCCGCTACCATGAATGTTTTCACCCTTGAAACAAAGCGCCTGCGATACGACATATACTCAGCACACATGCAATGGCGGCAAACTTGCATGACTGGAAAATCAAAAGAGAGAATAGGAAAATGTTTCACAAAACCTACTCCTCAAAACTACAAACTCCTTCCTTCCTTCCTGGGTGCAGGTTACGTAAAACACAAGCAGAACTGGAAAAGCTTATTGGGGACGTGGACCAGGTGGATAAGGACATCATTGCCAAGGATGTCGAGATCCAGGAGACGGCCAAGGCTTTCAAAGATATGACGGCGGACTCCACCAGCACCGCTTTCAGCGCCCTGGAGGCGGTCCTCTCGGAGGCCGGCCATGAGCTCAATGAGGCCACCCGGGCCAAGATGAAGGCTGCCCTGGTCGGAAAGGAGGACCTCCCTGAGGACCCCTTCATTGTGAAATTCCGAGGGCATGATGAGTACTTCCCGCGGGAGATGCCCACCATGTACGGCCCTGCCCGCACCGACCCGCATGGGAAGCGTCCTACCCCTATGGAAGGGACGAAGCCAGAGGGAGCCGCAGGCAGCGACAACCCCGAATAGGGGCGCCTTGGCCAGGGGAACCCTGCCTTCTCTCTGGCCCCATCCGGGCCTCGGGCCCCCAGGCAGGTTTTGCAAGGGCAGCTGCCCAATCAGGCCCTTTTCCGCTCGTCTTTGGAGGTTTTGCAGGCCTACTCCAACAATCAACTTGCCCTCTCACCGAGGGGGAGTGGTACGCCACCCTACCTTGGCCAGGTGTCACACAAGAGTAGAGTTTTTTGCAAGTTTTGCAAGTTTGATTTGCACGATCTAGGCAGCACTCACTTGTTCTGCGCGCAGTGCAAAATCTTCCATAAAACCCCGTCGGCGCTGCGTTGGGAGCCAGCGCCTGCTAGAGGTTTCATGGCGCCCGTTCAGCCTCTTTCCTCGAGGCCTAGGAACGGCCTTTTGACTAGGGGTTGTGGGTCAACCACCCCCTTTTCGTTAACCCTGGCGCCGCAGGGTGTCATCACGCCAACGTGTTCGGACAACCAGCGCGCCCCGCAATCCCCCAGGCTCTCTGGGCCAAAATTTTTTCCAACTGGATGGGCCCTGGACCCTGAGCAGGAGCCCCCCGCCCCAAGTGGTACCTTGGAGGTGCTGCCAAGGGGCATCGAGGCTTCCACGGGTTCGGGGATGACCCCACCCATTCCCATCTCCAGGCCTGTGCTCTGTCTGGCCAAGGCCCTGGACACCAGCCCGCCGTGCGGGGTTCACAGCAAGGCCCACGGCCCGCGTCGGCGGCGTAAAGCGCAGCAAGACTTCCTCTGGGAGTCCACTCGAAAACATCGCGCTGCCCACCGGGCTAGGATGCAGCGACAGGCCAACTCTCTTTTCTGGCACTCCTGGCCCTCTGGTCCCGAGCCCTCCAGTGCCAGACCGAAGGAACAGGGCTCCATCCCGCCTCCTTCCCCCCCCTGTTCCCCGGCGGCGGCTCCCTACTCCCCCCGGACGGTCTCCTCTGAGACTCAGGAAGCGAAGGCCTAGTTCCCGGGGGAATGGGGGCAAGCCCCTCCCAGGCCTTAAGCCTGCAGAAAAGACAGTCCAGGATGCTGCAGGGCTTGCGGATGATCTCAGGGTGAACAAAGAATGGAGCAAGTCGGAGCCCCAGGCTCTGGCCCTAGCTGAGGCCCTGGAAGGCGCTGACGAGGCCAGCTTGGGCTACCGGGTCTCCTACGAGATTCTCGAGGCCATGCAAGGCCACTCATGGTTGGACCCCATCACTGCCGCGGCTTTCCTGGACGACCTGGCGGCCCAGGAGCTCCAGAGGTGCCAGGAGTCCGTTGTGTTTGTTAGTGCCAACATCACCGCGTGGACTCCGGATATCTTCAAATGGCACCAGCCGCAAAAAGGGCCCCTTCTCATCCAGGAGCTGCACCTGGGAGACGAAGGTGCCAAAAAGCTGCGCATTGAGGCTTTAGCCAGAGGGTACCATACTTTCCTCCCCCCGGTGGAGGGCCCCAGGCCCACGAAAGGGGGACTGGCCACACTTGTGCCCATCCATCAACAGGGCCGTGATCGGCTTCTTGCTGGTCGAGCTCCCCACAATCCGCCACTCCCTCCTTTTGGTCAACCTGTACCTGAAATCAGGTGTTGGCATCACAGGGGCGCCCAACCCGGAAGTCTTCGCCCGTTTGAAGCCCCTCCTGCGCCAAAATTCCAACTGGATTGTGGTTGGGGACTGGAATTTCCCTTCGCAGGAACTGGCGGAGACCACCCTGCCAGAGGCTTTCCGTGGGCGGATTGTCGCCCCTCCGGAGGCGACGATCACCACAGGCAACTGTCTTGATTTCGCCCTGGTTTCGACTAGTGTTGCTTCTTTGTTGACCTGTGCAGCCAGCTGGCAAGTGCCGTTCCGGCCTCACGCTGCCCTGGAATGCTGCTTCAACACTCCCGGGGGCCAAGTTGCCTCGAGGCAACTCCCAGCGTTCCCTGGGGCGCTCAAAGCAGACAGGACCAATCCCCAAGTAGGGGCCGCCGGTCGGCTTGACAGCCTGACTCAAGCTCTGACCTTTCCTCCCCAAACACCCGTTGGCGGCCCAACGCTAGTCCGAGGTGATCCAGGGAACTCCGATCAACCGCCAATTCGCCGAACTCACCCACAGGTTTGCGGTTGAGCATTTCACCAAACCTGGTGGGCGAGGGTGCGCCCGGCCCTTCGTGTACAAACCCCTCATGCAACCGAAGGAGGGCTACCCATGGCACGGCAGGGAGGCGGCCTGGTGGCAAAAGATGCAACTTGCCTGGGGCAACCCAGGTACCAGCGATGCCCGCTTCGCGGCCCTTCGGCGGTTTTTCCCATCTTCGTGTACGGAGGCGTTGCAGGCTAAACTTGAGAGTGCCGGCATCTCTGGCCCCCGCCCGGAAGATGCGATCTGCAACGGGAAAACCAAAGGGGACTCCCGTGCTGCGATCCGCGCGGTTGTCAGGAGTATGTGCCAGGCCGCCATCGAGGAAGCCAGGTCCCGTGAGACACGGGACTAGCAGGAGTGGCTGACTGGGGCCTCCGTGAAAGGCCTCCGGCCGCTCTTCCGCACGGTCAAAAAGCAGGAGGCTGAGGTTGCCCGCCCTTTCATGGACGAACCGGCCGAGGCCCGGCCTTACCTCAGGCTTCAGCAGTGGGCTCGCCTCTGGGAGTCGAAGGGCCAGCCTCCTCCTCCCATCCAGGGCCTTAAAGAAAGGGCCATTGCGCAAGCCAAGGAACTCCCGGCCGTTACTGGGGAGGAGTTCCAGCGGCTCATTCGTCGCCTGCCCCTGAAAGCGGCAGGCGTGGACGGCTGGTCCCTGGAACTGCTCAAAGCCTTGACCCCGGGTGAGGTTTCCTCCCTTGCCTCCTTCTGGAGGGAAATCGAAACCACGGGAGAGGTGCCACAGCAGATGACATTCACCATCTTCACGATGCTCGCGAAAAACGAGAAGATCGAAAGACCGATTGGTTTGATGTCTTCGCTTTTGAAGCTAGGGATGAAGGCAAGATGGCACCTAGTTGAGGCGTGGCTTCGCGACTACCGCGCTGAGCTTTGGTGGGACTGCGCTTTGCCAGAGCGCTCCACCTACGATGCCTCCCTCCGGAGAGGCGTCTGCTACGAAGCCGCGCGCGTCGACGGTCTGCATCGGTGCTCTTTGTTTGTCGACTTGAGTACCTTTTATGAGACTGTGGTTCACTCCACTCTCTGTGACGCCGCGCTCACTGCCGGATTCCCGGATCTTTTGCTTTTCCTTGCTATGGAATCGTATCGCGGCGGCAGAGTGATCCTTTCCGACGAAGTCGCGTCGCCCGTTGCTTTCGCTCGCCGCGGAATTATAGCGGGCTGCCCATTAGCCCCTACCCTGAGCAAACTCGCTGTGGGCGAGCCGATTCGGCAGTGTTGTTCTGGACCGCATGTCAACCACGTAGATACGTGGATAGACGACATCACGGTAGATACTGAACATCACAGCCCGGACCAAGCAGCGAACTCCGCCATCTTGGTTTTCCGACGGCTCCATGCCTCGCTCTCCGACGCCGGGTACCAGGTATCTATTGGCAAGACCTATTTCCTGGCGAGCAGTTCCCAAGCCGAGCGCGCCCTGCGGAGAAAGTTGGGTGAGGGTGACCCCCCCATTCAGAGTGTTGCCAAAGACCTGGGCATGACGCTGTCAGCTGGCAGGAGACGGTGCACCCGCCTCTCCACTGCGCGTCGGACTAATGACTAAAGCCAATGCCAGACTGGGCAAGCTACGCAGCCTTAAGGTCCGCAACATCAAGGCCAGCAGCCGGGTTTTTTCCATGTCCGTGCTGGCATCGGGGATCTGGGGACACCAGGCCCAAGGGGTGAGTCCCAAAACCATGAAATCGGTGCGACTCCAAGCTGCCGCCATCACTGGCAAGGTTGGCACGGGCAGCGTTGAAATTGCGCTGGAACTTGGCGCCTGGCTGGTCAAGGACCCCCGTGTCTCTGTGGTCACCCAGCACTTTAAGGCTCTGTGTCGGGTGATGGTGTGCCTCCCTGACCGAGCACAGCTGGACCGCACGTGGGCGCAGCTCACTACCCAGCTCCAACGGAAAGACAGATGGCGAGTGGTCTGCGGACCGCTGGGGGCCATGATAGCCTATCTGTTGGATCTCGGGCTTGTGGCTCCCACCCGGACCGTTGGCTCTTCCCCGCCGACCTGTGTCCTGCTACCATGGCAGGGGTCCCCCCTCAACCCCCTTCTGCGGAGGCACTGGTCCGCCATCCTCTCTTGCCTGGCCAGCGCTTGCCACAAGGCCCGGTGGAAGGCCATCAGCACCCAAGCGGGCTGCAGCAGCCTGGCCTCTGGTGTGGACACAACGGTTCCCACAGCCCTTGTGAAAAAGGCCCCTCGGACTAAGTCTGCCGCCCTGAGAATGGCCTGGCAGGGTGCTTTGAAAAACCGGTATGTCCAGGCAGGCCAGCAATGCCCACTGTGCCAGGTGCCTCTCACCCAGCACCACGTTGCCACGGAATGCAGATGGTGGCGTGGTAAGGCCCCCCCTCCCCCCAAGCATTGGGAACGCCTCACTACCCAGTTCCCCTTCGCCTGCTTATGGGAACGAGGCCTCATGCCGGCTCAGGCCACCCAGATCCAGGGGTACAGATGGGGCCCACCGTCGGAACGTGCCGATGGAGTCTGCAAAGACGCCAAATGGCCTAAGAGGCTTTTCTATTCGACGGACGCTTCTGGCGGGCCCTATGCGGCAGATGCCAGGGGCAGGATAGTGGCCTGGGCCATCTGCGCTTTCACCTGGACTGAGGGTGCCCCTCTCCAGGTTGGCCAACTCACAGGCATCCTCCCTCCGGGGAGTTCTGTAGGGGAATGCTTCGCGGTTGCACGCCTCGCTTCGCATTTGGAGGAGCGGGCAGATTGCACTTCCGACTGCAGTGCGGTGGCCAAACAGCAGTCACGCGCTGTAAAGCCTTGGGTCTGGGCCCAGGCCCTGGATAACGCGTCTCTGGCGCAAGTCACGTGGACCAGGTCCCACACCACAGTGGCGGAACACGCGGCCGAATTCGGCCCTGACCAGAGCTGGCGCCGGACTATCAACGCCCAGGCTGACGCAGCGTGTGGCGAAGCTGTGTTGGCCGCAATTGCTCACTTGCCACAGTGGGATCCATCCCCTGCGGATGATTTGGCGAGAGAGGTGGCTCAGCACCTCCAACGCAAAGCCGAAGTGCTACTCCTGAGCACTGACAGGCCCCCATGGGAGGCCGTCGGTGCCAGTCCGGCAAAGGGAAAGGGGTTACCCCGCCCTGACGCCAGGCTTAAGTCGAAACAGGCCAAACCCCCTCAGAGGCAGCATCGACCTGGTGAGGGTGGGGGTTTAAACAAAAAACAACGCCTGGAAGCCCTCATGGCAGGGGAAGGCCACCACGGGCATCAATTCGAGTGGAGCCACACGAACCTCAACAACCACTCCCTCATTTGTAAGGTCTGTTCCCTCTTCATCCAACAGACCCACTCAACTGAGGCCTTTCGGCGTTTGGAGGCGCAGCCGTGCGCTCATCGGCCGATGCCTGATATCGGCAGCTATGGGCTGCATGCGTCCCACTCTTTCTACTGCATGGGGGCTGTCCTCCTGTGCACCAAATGTTATGCGGTCCACAAGCCAGGGCAGCTTAACACCACGGCTGTGTCCAAAATGCAGTGCGAGGGGGCTTCCCGCGCTCACAAAAAACGGGGCACCCAATGGGCGGTAAAATACCTCAAGGAGACGACCACCCAGGACACTCTCCAGCAGGTGATTGGACGTGCAGGGGATGAGGGGCCTGCCGGCTCCCATGGGGACCGCCAGCACAATCCAGGCCCGGCCGCTGGTACTAGCGGTGCTGATAGGGTTGAGGACTCCTCCCCTCATGTGCCTAGCACAGCCCTCCCTTAAGGGCCAAGGCAAGAAGGGAAGGAACAACCAGCCCGCTCCGAAGGCCGTGAGTCGGGCTAGCTCAGCCCAGGCCCTGCGGCACCAACCGGCTGCCTCGCAGACGGCTGGGGCCCCGCAGCCAGTCTTCACACAGCCTCCCAAGGCCCCACAACGGAAGACTAAGGGAATCTCAGGGCAACCTCACCCTCCCTCCGGTTCTTCAGACCAAGGCCCTCCGGATGCCACTCAGGTTGCGCCTAAGACCAAGGCCAAACGTGCTCGGAGCCTGCTTCCTTCCCGGCGCCGAAAGGGCCCGGTCCGACCATTCAGCCCAGCACGCCGGCCCCTCCGGCCAACGGTAGTGGTCTCCACACCGAGACGGAGGCCGAGGCGGAGACAATTCGGCATCAAGGCCGGAAAAAGGAAAAAACTGAGAAGAGTGACCAGACCTTTGCACCAACGTCTGCCAACAGGACCCCTAGACCCTCAGGTTCCAAGTCCTCCGCCCAAGCCCCCCTTTTCTCAGTTCAACCCAAGGCCCCAGAGGCTCTAGTTTCTCTTGGTGTTGTTGGGGAAGGGTTAGCTGCACCCACCCCGAAGCCCAAGCCGAAGCCCAAGCCTGTTTCTCAACCTAAGCTCCGGCAGTTCTGGGCCCAAGGTGGAAAGCCTTAGGAAAACCGTAGCCTTTGTGTAGGCACTTTTCCTTAGAGCCCTCTTTTCCCCCTTGTCTTACTTTGGACTGCAACACCTGCCTCAGGCTCAGCTTTTCCCCAAGCCTCTGAAGCTCCAGTAGCTGCTGCCATGGCTCACGAGCACCCCTTGCATCCCCGGCCTTAGCACTCTCAGTTTTTCGAGATGGGCTGGGAGTGGGAAAGGAGGTGGTGCTACCACTCCTGGAGATGGGAATGGCGAGTCGTCTGGACCGGCCCTGAACCGTTCGGGGCGGACTTCTGGGACGACCCAGCCGATCAGACCGCCGGTCACAGCTCCTCAGCGGCAGCTTGTGGTGACACCGGCGGATCTGACGGGCCCACCACCAGTTGGCAGGGCTGGCAGGGCTGGTGGGAAGGGTGGCAGGAGAACCCTTCCCAAGAGTGGGACTGGACCGACAAGGTAGGCGACACCGGGGCCAGCGGGTCCAGGGATGTCCCACCTGCCTCCTCTTGAAGGGCGTGGTCGATCCACCCCTTCAAAAGGGAGAGGCAAGCAGCCCTCCGTCCACCGGGGAGACATCGGGGTTTTTCTTGGCACGCTCGTCCACGTGCTTCCTGTAGGCCCGTTCCAGGGCCTTGCGAGGCGCGTGTCGGTTTCCAGCTTCGTGCGGAACCGTAAGCGGCCCCCTCGCAGCCAACGGGAGGCTTTAAAGGCGGAGAGGGATGGGTCTAACCCTCCCACGGCCCAGCCGGACAGCAAGCCACCCAGAGTCCGCACCCCTCCGCCCTCTAGGCGGACCGGCGGCAACAGCAAATGGGCGGCGAAAGCTGAGCAAGCCTCAGCAAGCGCCTCAGAGAGCTCCGGGCAGAGCTCTCAGCCGGAGGCTCCGACGCCACAGGACCAGGATGAGATGTTGCCCTGGTCCCGCCGCATCGTTCAAAAAACCACTGCGGTCAAGTCGTCGGCAGCAGCTCTGAAGAGGTGATGGAGCCTGACCCACCCTCTGCTGCGCCGGGTACCGGCCTAGAGGAGGCACCTTCCGACCAGGGTGCCAACTTGGCGCCTGCAGCCGCACCCATGAGGAGGTGCCCACTCAAGACGAGGCCACAAACACGGCCTTCCCCGAATCCGGGGCACCGGTCTCAACGGGTTCAACCTCCCCTTCCAGGGTCGAGGAGGAAAAGGGTGGCCCGATTCCCAGCCACGACACGTCCTCCGCAGGACCCGCTACCACTGCCAGTGTTCGGAAGTCTGCGCCCCAGGAGACGCCACCTCACTCCCCTGGTCGGGAGACTCCGCCCGCGGGCCCCCCGGTCTCCTACGGCCCAGGGGGGGCCACCCAGAGTGCACGAGTCTCCCGGGGCCCAAGCAGCCCTGCACTTGCCAGTGCAACGAGGGTTGAGGGACCCCCTCCCCTCCCTCACGAGGGCGCCGCTGCCCCCCAGAAGAGGAACAGGGGAGAGGTACCAGGCAGCGCCCCGGCCTCGGCACAGTTCATGCGACTTGAATCACCAACCGCCGGAGGCGCGATGGATCGCCCTGGCAGTTAAGCCCTCCGCTTTAGCCAATGAGGTGCTCAGCCTGTGTCGCAACAGGCTGAAGCTGGGGGGCTTGGATTGCCTCCAGGTCTGGCCCGACGAGGCGATCCTGGACCTACGGTTGCCCATGGGCGATCAACTTCGCGAGGGCGAACGAACCCTCATGGCTACAGGGCCTTCGGCCCCGCAGCCGGAGGTCCCCGTGGTTAGTGGGCCAGCCCTGAGCGAGGGTGCGGGGTCCGAAGGAGGGACGGGGTGCTCCCCCCCTCAAGAGCCTTCCCCCGCGGATCCGGCTCTTGACGAGGTTGTGGTGCCACCACCCTCTTATGGACCCCACCGGGCTGTCAACAGCCCGGACCGGATGGGCTGTTTTGCTACGCTTGTAGGGTTCGGTCCCCTACAATCGAACATATGCAGGCCCATTTCATGACGCCCGGGCATCAGGAGAGGGTCAGGCGTTTCTTGGCCTCCTAGCCTGACCCTCTCCTGTGCAGAGATAGGGTGCTCTGCAGGGTGAGGTGAACCTCCCTTTCGGGTGAGGCTTCCTCCCTGTAGGACAGTGCGTCCTGTTTCACTGGGATGTGGCTCACCACTCCCAGGAAGTGGTTCCCACTCCTGCCAGTAGCTCAGGTAGGTCAGGTAGCCTGCAGCTCTAGGTAGGAGTAGCCACTGCCGCCACTTTGGCGATGCCCGCAAACGCGGATGACTCCAAAACACTTGGAGTTAATTCATGCATGTCGGACAAGCCTACGGGCTGCTTCTGCGAAGCGTGTGCGAGAAAAGTTTTGCTCCTTTTAGGTGTGCCCTTGAGTACCGACATGCTTGTTTTGCGCATGGGAAAGGGTTTCATCCTTTTTGCCTTGAACTGTTTTGTTTTGGAAGCTTGAACAGGCATTTGCATGGCTAACACATGTTTTGGCATGTTTGCAGTTGCTTTGAGGAACATGATGAGCGTCTACTGCACTAGAGATGCTTTGGAGCATCCTTGAAGAAGTGCGTGTTGCTCTGACTGCACTGCTGCTGTTTTCCGCCGACCCTCGCTTCGCTCGTGCCGGTGGGAACAGGCCAAGGGACAGAGTGGCTGTGCACTGCTGTTTGAGTGAGTACAGAAGTCCTGAGAAGTGTTAGGACAGTTGCATGTCATTCCTCCTTTGTTTAACAAAGTTGAGACGGAATTTGCTGCGCGAGACTCCGCAAGAGACCTTGCTGAACACTTCGGTGTTTGGCTCAAGCGTGGAGTGAAAAGAGACTTGCTCTGCGTTTTTCACATCCATGGGTTGTTGTTGTTGTTCCTCTCTCTCCCCGGAGGGAGAGAACCACGTTTAAACCTGGATTAAACCCCGGGAAGGGAGGGAACTAGTCTCTCTCTCTCTCTCTCTCTCTTCTGTCGCTTCTCCTTTATTGCCGGCATGCGAAGTGAAGATCAGCCCTTAGAACTTTGGAGTGCGAGTCGTCGACTTTTACCCCCGAAAAATGGACTTCTACTTCCCACCACGCCTGGCGCTATGCTTTTTTTGGATGCATGGGACTTTTGGGCGGTATTATCGCGGCCTTGGAGCTTTGCCCGTTTTGTGCTCGACACCAAGAACCTCGTTTTTTGGGTTGCTGTCTTTGTTCCTTCTCTTTTCCTCCAGATCCATTCTCCGGAGCATTGTAAGCAACGAGCTCTGGTTCATTGCCATCATTTCTCTCTGCTGCAGCATTTCCATTCTGAACCCAGGCATGGCCTCTGCTCAACTTAGCGCCTGTGTAGGAGGCGCGTGCCAGCCAAGTCGTGCCTGCTTGAATCTCTCACGCACTACACTTGGTTAACGATACTGTCGAGAATGCACTTCATAAGCTTTGGAACGGAGTTTTGTTTTCTTCAAACGATGTGCAGTTGTGATGCATGTGAAGATAAGCATGTTTTTGCCACGACGAGTTTTTAGCTTTGAAGAGTTTTGTTAGCAAGAAGAGTTTATGCAAGCAGTTGCAGTCGCATTTTGTCTGCATCAGGAATGTAGAGCTCAAGAGCTGTAAAGCAGCGAAGTGTGAAGCCACAAAGCAGGTCAGCAGTAGTGCAAGGACAGAGTTACGACACCTTTCTTGCTGTGAGTGCGAAAGTGCTGTGCAGGCTGTGCGAGCTGTGCTAGTGTTTGTAAGTTTCTACATGGTAGCGGAGCTGACGCTCCTCCACCTTGGCCCCAAGAACTAGCTTGTGTGACGCGAAGGTATGCAGAGCTATCCTGGCTCGCCAGACAGACTGGAGCAAGGTCTGAAGGGAGCAGGTAAGGGAGGGGAGGAGGTGGATCCGTGGAGTGCCTTTTTGCAACAGCAGCAGCTTAGACAGCAACAGCCACAAGCGAGACCTCAGCAGCCTTTGCCAGTTGGTGTGCAGAGACAAGCGTCAGGTGTGGTCGGGCAGGGCACAGGAAGTGATATGTCGAGTCTTGGAGAGTCGTTCAGAAATCACGTGCCGGTGCCACCACAGCCTGCTCCAGCAGTTGTTAATCCAGTCCCTTGCAACGCGTGCAGTGCTCAAGTTGCTGGAAGTGTTCAGCAGCAGGGTTCAGTTCAAAGTGATCTTTTGAGAGAGATGCAAGTGCTGATCTCGCGTATGTCGCCTCAGCAGGCACAGGCAGCACAGACGGTGCTGAATGAACAGCTGATGTATCAAGCTAGGGGTGTTCCCGATCGGTTTGGTGAAAGACCGGTACATCCTGATGCTCGTCAGGGTCAGTTTGCTCCAGGAGCACCTTCGGGAGTGTTGCCTTGTCAGGCTTACCAGTCGCCACAAGTGAACCAGCAGAGCTTTGAGAGTCGGGACGTCTTCTCCAGGGCGGACAAGTGGCTAGGTCAACCACCGAGTGCTGGTGTTGAGAAGTGGACTTCTAGAGAAGTGGAGATTGCTGGGTTTTCCGACTACATTGTTGCCCTTCAGTCGTGGGCAGCATTGGCCAGCATGACGTTTGCTGAAGAGATCTCTTGTGCTGTTAAGTGGCCTGAAGTCATTTGGCAGCAGACGTTGTCTGAAGATCAGAAGGTGAGATCAGTGAGGCTGTTCGGGATCTTGAGAACTGCTTTTGCGGGGCAAGCGCGCGCAATGCTCATGATACAAGCGTTTGGTGAAGGGTTGCCACTTGATAACTCTGTCGCCGATCCCGTGAGATTTCTAGGAAACACTTCATGTGGTTTTGAGTTGTTGCGTCAGCTTGGTCAACAGTTTTCTTTGAGATCAAGGGCAGAAGCGCTGTCTATGAGATCTGAGCTGTTGGGACGCATCTTCTCGATGAAGAGCAGTGAAATGAGTGCAGCAACGGTTGTAGGAGATGTGATCCGGAAGCTTGATATCGAAGTGGCACGTTTTTCGAAGCTTTTAGGAACACTGCCATCGCATTTGGACAGGCAAGGCCTGAGCATTGCTGACGGAGACATGTTAGTGATCCTTTTGCGTAGTTTGCCTGAGGAAGCGAAGAAGCATGTGTTGCATCACTCGGCTGCAGATACCTATCAGACCGCACGTCTTTCTGCCTTGAAGTACGAACAGCAACAGCGATTGGTTTTGGATTTGAACTTTGGACATGGCAAGAAGCATGTGAGTGAGCTTTTTGATTTGACCAAGAGTGATGGTGATGATCAGTATGACAAAGCTTGGTATGATAACGGTGGTGATTGGTATCAGTGGGATGGCTCGTGGAGCATCGCCGCTGTGAACGAGGAACGCTGTGATAGGTGTGGCAGAAAGCATAAGACCAGCTCTTGCACGACAGACTTGAGTAAGGTCAAGTGTTTCTCTTGTGACGAGTATGGGCATGTGAGCCATAACTGTCCTAGAGGCCAGCCTAAAGGGAAAGGAAAGGCAGGAAAAGGCAAGGAGAAAGGAAAACTTGTGAAAGGAAAAGGAAAGGACAAAGGAAAGGACAAAGGAAAGGACAAAGGGAAGGCTAAAGGTAAGCCTAAAGGATCTAAAGGTAAGAAAGGGAAGATGTATGAGCTAGTAGAGGAGACCAAGGAAGGAAATGAGGGAGGTCTTGACGACGCGACTTGGGCCGACGACTCCTGGTATGAAGGCTGGGATCAGTGGGATAGCAGTGCAGGTCATGAGGCCTGGGGTAGCGCGGTCGCTGAGACTTCGAAGGAAGCCAAGCCAGTTGAGAACTTGCAGCTGCGTGCTGTGATCTTTTCGCCGTTGCTTGTAAATGAGATCCTAGAGGACCCACAGGACTGCGAGTGGTGGTTGCTTGATAGTGGGGCTGGAGTCTCTGTGTTGAGTGAGAGTGCTGCTGCGTGGTTTGGGATAGACTCTGGATAGACGTTGGTGAGCTCAGGAGCTCACGTGTGCAGCAGGGATTCTCAGCGGCCAACGGTAGTCCTGTGAAGATGCTTGCTGAACGAACCATCCGCGTTGAGATTTTTCTTGAATTGCCTGATGGTACCAGTGATTGGCGTGAAGCAAGCATGAATGTTTGGATTGGCGACACAAATCACAACATCATTTCCACGACCATGCTGTGCCACCGTGGTTGGACCTTTTCTCAATCGAGGGAGGGCATCCACCTTGCGTCTGCTTCAGGCGCGTGTGCTAAGGAGATCGTGCTTTTCTGTAATGTGCCCTGGGTGCGTTTGAGACCTGTGGTGCATCCGGAGTCGCCTGAGGGCGAGCTGTGTTTGGCGCCACTGACGCCTCAGGTCCCAGCTGTGCCGGTGTCTCCACTCACCCGTTCGAGTGAAGCGGAGTTGGCCCTGCACCGGTTGCAAGGTCATACGGCATACGCCCTATCACCCCGGGTGCAAGCACTGCCAGGTGTCCAGAACGGTCTTTCAGCACAGACGTCGTAGGGATGGTCGTCTTGAAACTGAGGTGGTTGCTGATTTCTTCTTTCTCTCGAGTACTGGTGAGGAGAGACGAGAGGTCAGATCGGACAATTTCGTGTGCTTGTGATGGTGGAACGGATGTCGTCCATGATAGGAGCCATCGTCACGTCTGACAACCTAGTCTCCAGCAGGACCGATATTGTGAGGTGGCTTCGTGAGTTTGGGCTTGAGTCGGGCACATGTTCTATCCTCATGTTGACAGACGCAGAAGAAGCCGTGTCTGACTTGGTAGCCGGCGCCTCTGATGAGTTTGTGTTTCAGGTCAGGAAAGCAGGTCCTCAGTGCCACGAGTCAATTGGTGTTGCCGAGCGCGGGGTAAGGAGGATTAAGGAGTCATTGCAAACATTGCGTAGTGACTTGAATCATGAAGGCCTGGACATCTGCTTCAATCACATCGGTTTCAGTGCTGCTCTTACGTATCTTTGCGGTAGCTTGAACAGGTTCTCGAAGGCTCATGGGTCGGACCTTGCACCATGTGACATGCCTTTGCAGAGACCAACCCCCAAGGGCGCCTTCACTCTGTTTGGCGCTACGGTCTTAGCCGAGCTGCCGCAGTCGATAAAAAATCTGGGACCGAACCTACCCCGGTTTACGGAGGCTGCCTTCCTCTACCCGGTGTTGGGGTCCCAGGCCATTCGTGTTGCTGCGCTGATTCGACTTGAGGGCAGGTTGGAACTAAAGGTCTTTAACGCAAAATCTGTGAAGGTAACGGTTCCGCTGACTTGGCGGCTTGAACTCGTGGAAGGAGTGATTGCTCCCATTGGTGGCGGACCCAGGATTCCTCCTGTCCTTGAGCATCGTGAAGTGCTTGATCCTCCTGTGTCAGTCCGTGGGCCTGCATCGGGGCCGCCTGTTGAGTGGTTGCGGCGTCATGGGTACACGGCTCGATGCCCAGCGTGCTCTAATCTTCAAGCTGGCCGACGAGCAGGTCAGAAGCACGGTCGAGCTTGCCAGCAGAGGTATGCTCATTGGCTTCGGGAGTCGGTTGCTGGTGACGGCGCTGCCGTTGCGGAGGATAGGGCTCGGACTGTGGACGCAGATCCGACTGTGGCTCCTGACCAATCTGGCCAGGAGATGGCCGTGGATCTTGGTGATCAGGGTGATGGCGCTCTGGAGGTACCGAGCGTTCCAGTGCATCGGGCCTTGACCGTTCGGTGCAGCCGCAGGTTGTGCCTCAAAGGTCTCAGCCGGTTCTGCCCTCAAGTGCCCGTGTGAGCGTGAGTGATGTGCCTGTTGATACAGAAGGTCCTGATGCCGATGGCGTCCGTAGTGATGCCCAGCATGCAGGGTCGCATCGGGCATCGCCTGATTCTGGAGGCCTGGAGCCTGAGGCAAAGAGGTTGCGTGCTAGTGAACCGTCGCGACCTTCGCTACTTATAAGAGACCTAAGCCAGTTGAGAGCGACAGGAGCGAAGGCTCCACAGGGCTTCAGTTGGGATCTTCAGCTGGGCATGCCAGCTCTGGTGGTGGCTCCGGGTCACGAGGAGTGAAGCGCATGTCTGATGTTGAGGTTGTTGAGCTTGAGAACGAGATTCGTGATTCAGGCCCCAGCGTTCCACGGATGATCGAGGGAATTATGTGGGCGTCTGACGCTCATGAGCCTGCCGTCTTGAGTGAAGTTGTAACTCGTCCTGAGGTATTCGATGAAGGGATCAACAGCATCAGGTATGAGTCATCTTCTGGTAATGCCGCTAAGCCGAAGTTTGAGAGTGTTCCACTTGGGGGGACACGGGTGCACTTGTGGTGCCGTGCCCTGACGGCGGCATTGATGATAGCACGCTTGAAGAGCTTCCGGGAGATTTAGTGTTTGCTGGCATGAAGGAGGAAGTCTGCAATTTGGAGAATTGCCGCACAGGCCGCATTATCGGTTCTGAGGAAGTTGATGCGCTGAAGCGGAAACATCCGGGAATGCGCGTGATCCAATCCAGGTGGGTCTGCACTCGTAAGAATGCTCAGCGAGTTCGCAGCAGGATCGTTGCAAAGGACATTGCCAACGGGTCGGCGCGCAAACAGGGTTTCAGTAGTCCTACTCCGAGTCTTGACTCGCTCATGCTAGCGCTGATTATGCTTGCTACGCGTGACATGCGAGGATGCGGGGCGGACATTGGCCATGCGTTCATGAACAGTCCGTTAGAAGCTAAGACCCCTGTCATTCTGAAGTTGCCGTTGTCTGTGTCATTGTCTAATGGACTTCCTGCGTTTTTCTTCTTGTATTGCGCTTTGAGCGGTCTTAGGGAAGCTTCATTGGCATGGTTACGGCTTCTGACTGGCCTTATACGGCCACTTGGACTTAACAGCTGTGAGCGCGAGCCGTGCTTATTCACTGGATGGGTGAGCACAAAGGCGCGTGGGACCGCGCATGGTGGGCGAGCCATCGTGATCGCCTATGTGGACCTTATGTGGATGATCTGTTGATCATCACTGATGATGAGCTTGTTGAACAGGCCATCCTCGGTGCCATCTCGAAGCGGTTGCATGTAAAGATCACAGGAAGGATCTTCCCCTCGAGCGCCGGAGGTGGGAGCCTCACCTTTCTCGGTAGATGCATCCGTAGATGGCCAAATTCTGCTGTGATTGAGTTGAGCATTGACAAGCAGTACTTGGAACCATGTTTTAGCGCCTACGGGATCACGAAGGGTTCACAAGCAGTGCCTGATGTTGCCAGTTTGCTTGAGAAATCCGGTCCAGAACTCACACCGGAAGCATATTCGCGCCTTAGGCGAGCATTGGGCCGGCTGTTATGGTATGCTCAGACGAGGCAGGATATTAAGTTGATGCTCACCTTGATTGCCACACAACAGAGCAAACCTACTTCAGCCACTGAGTCTGCTTTGCGTGCTGTCCTTCGGTTCCTTTAAAGGGTGACGAGTACATAATCCATCAGATTCCCTTTGCGAGCTTGGATCCTGAGTTCTTGAACTGCTCACGTGATGAGCTGCTCACGCGCGTGCATGTATTCGCAGACGCCTCATATGCTCCATATCGCTTCCTTGAGCGGAGGGGCATCACTGGAGGAGCAATCACCTTTGCAGGGAGTGCTGTGAGATTGGTTGCCGGGCCAAAACACAAAGCGTTGTCTGTTTGTCGTCCTGCGAGTCGGAGTTGCACGCCTTGCAATTCATGGCCCAAGAATGTGTCGCATTCATGTTCAGCGTGAACCGGGTATTGGCAAGCTTTGGCGAGGCATCCCTTCGGTATGATGTCCAATTGGACACTCGGGAGGATGAGGACTCCCATGATCCTGGTCAGGAGTCTGTGGCTGAGCTCTTGACAGACTCACAGTCGGCGGTCGACCTCCTCAAGGGGGAAGATCTGCCTCGGCGGAGTCGACACATTGAGATCCGCATAGCGTGGCTCAGAGAGCACCTAAGGTCTGGCCGCATTCAGCTCAGGTGGCTGCGAGGTACTGTGAATCCAGCTGATCTTTTGACGAAGTGTTTGCCAACTAGAACACATGTGCTTCATCGTGAGCGCTTGGGGTTCGTTGCCGAGACGGGACATGCAAGTGCCTTATTTGCCCTTGCTCAGCTGCATGTACAACATGAGAATAAGACCGGAAGTTCTGTAGCTTTGCTGGAGGTCTGCTGTAGTGACGTAGTGCCGACTCCGAGTTGTCGAGGGCATGCCGTGAGCTTCGGATCCCGTATGTTGGCATCACGGCGAATGCGGAAACGACTCGTGTGTTTGAGCAAGCAAGCTGCTAGGTACGTCAGTGAGTGGAAGCTGAGTGGGCTTTGGGTTCATGTGCACACTTCCACGCCATGTGCACCTGGATCACCGCTGAAGCGGTTCAGTGAATCGAAGACCGAAGCCGACTTTGCGTGGGAGCCTCTTTGCAAGTACGCCTTGAAGTATCTGAAGCTTGGTGATGGTAGATCTTTTGAGCTTCCGTACTTTAACGAGCTTTGGAAACGACATGGAACACAGAAACTGTTGAAGGATGCTTGCTTGATTTTTCACGTGCAGGTGTACCTGTGTGCGACGGGCATGATGTCAAAGTCCGGCCTGCCGATTGGAAAGCAGTTGTGTTTTGCGTGCTCGCATGAGGTCTTCAGTCGAAAGCTGCGTGAGTTGTTTGGGACATGTCGTTGCAGTGCGCATGCCAGCTTTGCAGACACTGACTACACGTCAACAGGACACTACAACAAAGCATTGGCAAGAGGTATCATCAAAGCCCTAAGTACAGTTTAAAAGCGGTTTTGCTCGCGCCTTGCAACATGTTTTGTTTTCACTTTCTTCGTTTTCTGATTCTAAGACGCCGGTAGTTGCGTGACGAAGTCATGCGCGGAGGCTTGCACAGCATTCAAAGCACTGATTTTCTTCTTGAGTTGAGTTGAGCCCAATCTTCTTTTGAAGCTATGGCCGTAATGACTGTACTGGCGCTGCTGGTCGCTGTTATGGTGGTGTCTGTGAAAGAATCTGCAGCTACTAGAGCTGTCTCCACCTGGGACTTTGAAGCGATGGGGAGTGTCATTCAGGGCGTTATGGGGCCGAGCTTCAGCACAGACCCCTTCTGGATTATGATGATGGCTATTTTCGCGAATGGTTTACTGCTGGGTTTGCTAGCGGCTACTTGGTTTTATTTGGTGGCTTCAAAGACTACGAGACATCATGATCCATTTGATGGTCGTCACGGCTTTATTGCTGAGATGGCTACTGGGGAACGTTTTGCACAGGATGATCCTGGAAAGACTTCGAAAAGAGACTCCGGGAATATTCCGAAATCCAGCGCCGGTGAGCCGAGCGCCAATCCTATGAGTGCACCACGATTTGTCAATGATCATGGTGATGTGATTCTGGAAGGTTCAAAGGAGAACCAGTTCTGGAGGACGCGTCATCAACGACCTATTTTTATTTTCGGGGAGGATTCCGTTACGTTCCATGGGAATGCCAATTGCAGCACTCAGCAGGGCATGGTTGGAAGAGAGCTTCTGCCGTGTGGATGCTGCAAGCCCGAGTTGGGACATGATGAGCTGGCTACCTTTGGTATGGGGAATCGTTACCATAGAACTGACTGCAAGCATGTCAGCCCCAAGAATACGCGACCATCGTTCAGGTCACCGTGTGCTTCGTGCATGGTGCGACATCTGGAGTGAGAAAGCTGGTAAACGTGTTGGGTCATTTGGCATGGGCCGATGATCAAACATGTTATGCTGATCGCTACGAGATTGCCTGATCGAGTGAATGTCTGGAGCTGTCATCCCGAAAGGAGGTGTGAAAATATGTAACATTTGGCTCAAGTTTTCGGCTCAGGCCCTGGTTTTACAGGTGGGCTCGGCGCGAAAGTTAACCAGCAACCAGTCCTGGGCTCTAACTGCGTTTTCAACAGTCCTCAAACGCGTGAATCCCAGGCTTTGCCGCTTCTTTTGTGCCATTTTATCCCACCGGTAAGGGCGTCTGCCCTCGGGGGAGCGTGCGGCAGCCACAGCCAAGATGCCAAAGTCCAAAGGCAAAGGACTGATGGGCAGCTACACTTTGTGTGGGTGTGGCCAGTGGATCTACGACAAAAGGATCGCAAGCCAACCCAAGTGCAGCTGTGGAAAACAGTGGCCGAAGCCGCGGCAACCCGCCCTTGAATGGGGGGACGCTGTAACACCACCGCGGAGATCCTCATGCAGACCCAAGGTGGGCCGCCCCCGACGGCCACTGAGGTTGAGATCAAGGCCACCAATGACTTGAAAGGGGCCTCTGGGAGCCTAAGGGACTTGGGCCATAAGAAGATTCGCCTCCAGGGGCGGATTGACGAAGTTAAGGCGACCCTCGGGGCTGTATGGAGAAATGAAGGAGCTGCTCCAGGAGCTAAAGGAGGCCGAGGCCACATGGATGCCCTAGCCCAGGACTTCAAGGCCAAGGTGCTTCAGACCCCCACTTCTTTGGAGACTGAGGAGTTTGACTGCGCCAAGGCGCTGGCCGAGATGGGGGTGATCCTGGACAATGAGCAAGGCCAGCAGCTGAAAGAAGCCCAGGAAGCGCACCAACACTTGGCAGACCAGGCCCTGAGGAAAGTCGGCTGCCCACCGGGCCTAGGCACCCCAAAAAGGGGCCGCTCCGGGGCCATCCTTGTGCCAGCACCTCATGGATCTGGGAATCCCCCTGACTCCAGAGCAGAAAACCGCGGTGGCAGACACTTCGTGGAGCCCAAAGCTCACCCCGGAGGCTCTGGAAGCCACCATACAAGAAGGCGCGCAAAACATGGAGGTGGAAGAGCTTGAGAAAGGCAAGGAGGCCATTGTCAAGCAGCTTGAGCTCAGATTCAGAACACGAGCCAGGACGAGAAGAGCAAGCCGGCGGATGCGTCCAACCGCAGCCGCTCGCCCCGGGCCTAGGGAGCGGGCCGGGTGGGCTCCTGGTGGGGCCTAGTGTTGGGATACTGGCCCTCGGAGGAGCCTGTCCTCAGGCCAGACGTGGCGGCACTTAGTGCCAATTTTGTGCCTTTTAAGGTGTGGGCAAGATCGGGAGGTGCCAGCCCATATGCTCAGCTTGGTGAGCAAAGGGCTCAGTTTCGGCCAACCCTTTGGCCGGTGGAAGTGGGGGACCAGCCCCTGCTCCTTTTCACACCGCATGTGAGGCGGACCAACAACACGGTCCACTGGCTTTCTCAGGTGGGGGACACACTCCAGCTCAGGGGTTTCGACGACAGTTATGCCCTCCTTGGAATAGGGGGCAGCCGGGCAACCTACGAGTTCCCGGGGAATCCCGCCTTATGCTGGAAATTGACGTCCAGCGAACAAGATCCAAATCGCCGTTCTGGCCACGGGCCAGAGAGTCGCCTTGGGCAAGTTATCCCGGGGATCTGCTCAGGAAAGACCCGGGAGGTGGGCCCTGGAATCCTCCAAGTGGGCACCTGGGGCACGGTGCCTATCACCATCGTGGAGGTGGAACGGCTCAGCCCTATGTACCAGGAGCCATCGAGTCAGAATATTGCACATGGCGATGGTGATCCTCGGGGTCAGTTGTGCGGGCATGTTATGCCGCGATTTAAATCGCGGCAACTGGGGCATCCGAAAGATGTCACCAGAATCATGTGTGGAAGAGATCGTCGTCATCGACGCTGCAGATTGGGAGCCACAGTCTGCACCACCAGGCTTTCCTCCGAGGAGGAAGCTTGAAAGTTGGTGGAACGGGATCCACCGCAGTGACCCCTCGACAACAGCATGGTTGAGGGAGCAAATCGAATCCCTACACCGAGACCACCGGGCATTGGCTCGCACTTTAGTGGAGGAACTCAGCCGAAGCGATGCTGGGCAGTGGGTGGTGGCTTCACTCCATGCCTAGCGAGTTCTCTGCTTTTCGCCCCGAGACGAGATCTGCTTGCTCAGGTCGAGCCAATGTCTTCACCAGCGGAGACTGGGAACTCCTCAGCAAAGACCCACCTCAAGAAGGGGGCTGAGGGAGGTGGTCCTCGACCTACAGAGCCCACCTTTTCAGGGGGCCAAGGGAGGTGAACAGCTTAGGCCAAGGCCGGCTTCCTAAACCTCACCGGCAACGGGAGGCACAGGGCCAAAACCTGAGGCTGCTTCAACCTCGCCAGCAAAGCCTGGGAGGAGGGCTAGACTAGGTCCGAAGTAGCTCCTCCGGCAACCTCCCAACAGGGATTGGGAGGAACGGGGGCTAGGAAGTAGGCCTAGCGGAGGACGCCTTAAACAAGGCTGCCCTCCTCCTTTTGCTGTCAGAGTACAGCCCAGACCGAACTTGCCGCTTCGGCGGCCGCGACTCAGAGCGCAAGACCGAGAAAATATGTAACACTACCTGCGGTATGACAGCATAGAACCAGCTTCTGCAGTACATGAGGGCATGAGCTTTGGAACGGAGTTTTGTTTTCTCCAAACGATGTGCAGTTGTGGTGCATGTGAAGACATGAGCATGTTTTTGCCACGACGTGAGTTTTTAGCCTTGAAGAGTTTTGTCAGCGAGAAGAGTGTGATATGCAAGCATATCACCCGAGTTTGAAAGCTGCAGTCCGCGTTTTGTCTGCATCAGGAATGCAGAGCTCAAGAGCTGTGAAGCAGCGAAGTGTGAAGCCGCAAAGCAGGTCAGCAGTAGTGCAAGGACAGAGTCACGACACCTCTCTTGCTGTGAGTGCGAAAGTGCTGTGCAGGCTGTGCGAACTGTGCTAGTGTTTGTAAGTTTCTACAATGGGGAATGGCAGGAATGTGGTGGCGGATACCCTGTCGCCTACCTCTTGCCGACATCCTCGCTAATTCGTGCCAAAGGATCAAGGAAATGCTGCAGTTATGCGATGCTACATTGGCATGCGTCTATGTAGTTGCCGGTTCGCCGTGTCCGGATTTGACCTTTGCAGGCTATAGTAAGGGCCACTTAGGCCTTACAGGGTCAAGCAGTTCAGCCTTTTACTATGTGTGGGCAACTGTGCGCGCGCTTCAGACTATCCTGTCGTCAACGGTCACCATTCAGCCGCTTGTCGAGGATGCTGGCTCTATGAAGCCCATTTTTCAGCAGCACATTGCTATGTGCCTTGGGCTCCCTCAGGGTGCACACTCTATTGCCGACGCCGTCGATTTTGGCAAGGTTGCATCACGCAAGCGTTCTTTCTTCTCACGGGCCATGCAACCTGTTACGGGGATGTCACAGTGGAAGATTGCAGCAATCCGAGATCATGCTGACTCTCGAAAGGTAGCCGGACCAAAAGGTCAGAGGTTGCACTGGGCTCTCGAAAAGAAAGTGCCTTTCCGACTCATAACTTTGCTCCTCTGAAGAGCGTCCATAGTGTGTACTCCTTTCTATGGCCCAAGCACCTTTGTATAATCGCCGTGCCCCTGGCAAGAAAGAAGGGCTCGAACATTCGTCCGTGGCCCTGTAAGACTGGTGCCTCTCGGATGGCGCCATGGTGGATGCCCACCCGGGACACTATGGCGTGCCCCTGGATTTTGCATCACTGGACCGGAATGTATCGCTCTCAAGGGCGCCAGCCGCCCTGTTGCCGCTTGTCAATGATAACCACGAGTTGCACCTGGCCTTTCAGCAACTGCACCTGTTCCGATTTCCAGTCTTCAGTGACTCGTTTTTTTGGCGTGGGCGGGCCTCGTCGACTACGGCTGTAGCACTCGGTCCCAGTAAGAAGTGAATGTAGACAAGAAGAAAGTCTTCAGTGACTCGCCCCACATGCAGGTCATGGAAACGATCTTTCCGAAGGCGGAACTTTGCGAACCCACAGGAAGCCTTGCCGAGCGCCCCCTGCACTGAGCTCGACGCGCCTCAGCCGCCTACGACGGAGGCTATACATCGCTTGCGCCTTCACAGAAATGTTGGCATTTTCTTGATTTGTGTGGGCTTGCATGCGGGCATCGCTTGCCGCATCCCTCGGACGAGCAATGTCTCGCGCTGCACTGCAATTTGAAAGTGTTTGCAGTTCGCACTGCGTATTGCCGGTGCAGCGTCGGATCCTGCTCTCGAAACCGGATACTCAGTGTTTTGTGCCAGGAGAGAAAAGAATGCGAGAAAGGCAGCTGTTTGGGCGACAAGCTGGACTCCAGTTGCTACAAACCTTCGCTTCGACTTTATTTTGCGAGCTGCTTGTGCAGTGGAACAAGACGTTAAAGGCTTACAACACGCAGATGTGGGAATTGGACATCAGTTCATGAAGTTTGATGATCGATCTCTTTCGCAACGTTTCGGTCTTTCTCTTGCTGAAAAGACATTCAGAGTCTGGAGTGGGACAGGAAATTCAATTTGTGATGTCAGTGTCCATACACATCCAATCCGCCTGCTTCAAGGTTGTTCACGTTGAACTTTCTGCCTTTGAGTCCGGTTTGAGTGTCTAAAAGTCATTTTCCACGCTTTCCCTGTTTTTTTCATGTTGTTCGGAGTCCACTTTCGAACTCTGCTCTTTGGGTACGGTTTTGGTGTCTAAAAGCTTCGTGTTCCACGCTTTCCATCGTTGTCAGCGACAGTGAAGTCTCTACCAGCAATCGTTGGTGTCTTTGACAAATTCCACCTCAGTGTGGAGTTTCTAGTGCTTTGTCCTTCCAATACGCAAATCCTAAGACTTAAAAACAAGGCAGTTTGTGGGGCCAGAATCTCTCATATATTCTCAAGGTGGTTTGTGGGGTTGGTACGGCATGGTTTTGTTCGTGCTCTGCCTCTGGGGTGTGATGCGTGGCTGGACTCTCGACCAGTTTGGAAAGAGCGGCGGGTGTGGATGTTTCGGCCAGGGTTGGTGAGCAACTGCAATGCACATCGTCACATACACGATTGGCTCAATCCACAAACACTACGATTACACGGGTGTCAGGACAACTTGGAAAACGTCGGTGAGCTTCATGCTCTGCCAGTCTTTGTGTCCTTCTGTTTAGCTGTGATGCCAGTTTGATCGTTTTTTCAAGTGCAAGCACATTCTCCATTCTCGCAATTTGCAGCGAGCGTTTGTGACGACCTGCGATTGTTTTAATGCTCGACTTAGCTCTCAGATGCTTCGTTAACCGCCACTGCCGAAAAACGTTGTGTTGCCGAGTGCTTGAGATAGGAGCTGAGTAATCGGATGTGGGCCTGACATTCATATGCAAGAGGCTGGTTTGTTGGCTGAAGTAATTCAATGTTGAGTCTTCGTAACTTGGACATTTGATGATGCTCTTTTGAATTAGGGAGCTCAAATGTTAAGTTCCACATCTTTGCATTCTGTTAGTGGACATCGTCGTGGTTTCTAGATTCGCCGCTGATGACCAACAGAACTGTTATCGATATGTTTGGGATTCCTTGGCTCAGGGAACATTCCAACAACTTTGGTTGACTCTAACGCCAAAGTGACCGAACCGCACAGCTGTTTGGGCAAACGCCAACCACAGCAACACGATGCATGATGTCAGGAAGTCCTGGTTACGTTTTTCACATCCCATCGAAGTTTCCTGGGCCAGAGTGCCACGGCAGCTGCCATGCCCCAAGCCATGAACGAGGCCAGGAGATGTGCTGCAAGTTTTGGTTTGTCGTTGCCCTGCACAGGCGGGACTTTTGAACTCCATGCCGTTGGAGGATCTCAAGGCTTACGGCCTATGGCATGAAATCGCGAGAGGATTTGAGATCATTGTTGCGTCAAGAAGCCTCGTCGAGAAGCTGCAGTTTGGCGTGGGCTTTCGCATGTTAAGCAGCCAGAAGCTTGTAGGAAGTGTTGCCTGTTTTCCAGCTGCCGTACATGTACCTCACTTCCTTTCGTTTGCATGGCAATGTTGTGCTTCATGCAGGTGACCTGCGAGCGCTTGGAGCGCAGCTGCCAGGCTCGATGATTCGCAGCTTCGCAGATTCGTTGTTCGGGCAACTCCCGAGGAGGTTGAGACATTCTGCGACTCCAAATAGTAGCCACAGAAGCGCCCATCTTGGGCCATCTCCGATGGCCTCAGGACATGCGATCTTTGTTGAGTGAGTTTGAAGAGGAGCAGGCCAGGCCGAGCACGAGAAAAATGCGGAGTTTCCTCGAGAGGGGCTGCATGGGTTGGTGACTGCTAGCAAAGATTTCCCGGCAGTGCTTTGGAATGGCTAGAGTTTTAGATTCAGTGGGAGAATGAATCGTGTCCATACATGAAGGCGATGCTGCGCCAAGAGCAGGACCGACTCCACAAGCTGCCACGCTGCATCCAGCCAGTATGCTGAACCGGTTGAAGGTGCAGAGGTCCTGCAAATGCGCTGAATTGGGACAAGCAGATTGGGATCGCAGTAGGAGGCAAATTGCATGGGACTAGATCCCCCAAATGGATGCTTATATACTTTGGGCCCAGGATTGGAAACTTATCTTGGATTTACCGGTAGACTGGCACATGGCACTCTTCTTGCTCGTGGTAGTTGAGTGACCTCGCTGAGGCGCGTGGAGAAAGCACAGCGGAAGGTCAAGGGCCGACAGGACCGAGATTGACTTGCCAGAAGAGTTGCAGAACTGACCCCATGGTGTATTCCACGAAAGCCAGGAATGGTTTATCGACAATCTGCTCAGTGACATGGAGCACTTGGAGGCCGTCTTGGATGGCCGATGAGGGGGACAAGTGACTTGAAGTTGTGAGACAGAGGTGCGACTCATCTCTTGTGAGACTGAGAAGGTTTGTTTGGTCAGGTTGCTACTGGTGCTACATACTTGGATGCCAAGCCAGCAAATTCTTGTTGGAAGGTGTCGAACTTGCTGTCAAGCATCTTCCGTGCTAAAGAAGAACGAAAGGCCAGCATGAGAATGCATGGTATAGATTTGAGAAGTTCATGAGTTCACACACGGGCGATGTGCCGCAGGTACATGTAGGCGACAGGCCGAGGAGACACGATTTGCTGAGGTGGCCAAGAGGCGGCGATGGACTGCTGCCGAAAGTCCAGGCACTTGGGGCTTTTCGCTAGACTCAGCGTGGGGCATAGACTCGTGTCGCGTGATGACGTGGTGATTGGTGCCGATGTCTGACAGGCGGCAAGCCGACCATGCCGGAAAATCTTCAGGACTTCCGCCAGAATCGACCCTGCTGTCATTTTGCATGGTGTCTGCTGGAAGCAATCTGAGCGGAAGCAAACACGCTGGCGAACCCTGTTGCAAGGACGATGACCTTTCCGGTCCCTTCAGCGATGTCAATGCCCACCACACAGCTGAGTGGGATGTGACATCCGTCGCGATACCGTCGGACAGTAGGCGGACAAGCATGAACCAGCAAGTAGGTGCTCTCAGTGTTGGTTCTCACACGGGTGCCAAACGCGCGCAATTCGCACGGGTGTCGATGCGAGTTCGTAGCCCTAGCCTCAAGTGTGACTTCGCTCTCTTCATAGGATTGCGCCGTCGCGGTCTGAGGTGCAACTTTCGTGGGCCTTCGGTCTCCAGAAAGGTGGGCCCCGAGCTCAGACGGGCCTGGCAAGCGGAAGTAGTGCCATCGCTCCTGTTGCCGAAGATTCGCCAGGATGTCTTGCAGTGCCACAAACAAACACCAAAAAAGCAAAGCATAATCGGCGGGTGATGGTGTAGTGACTGTGGTGTGTGCAGGATGCAACCTGCCGAATTCGGCACGGAGGCTGCAGAGCTGCAAAAATGGGTGGCTCCCCCAGCGGCCCAGCAGCCCAGCGGTGCCTTCAAAGTCCTGAACTCCGATGACTCTGTTATCTTCCGAAGGTTCGAGAGGTCATGTCCGGTGACCCCGTGGCCCGCATCTCAGAGGAGAGAGTAGGACAGAGTAGTACTAGCGGTGGAAGCGGTCAAGACCTCAGCCTCAGCAGTGGAGGTAGAGAGTCCTTTGGTCATGTGGCCTGCTGGCCTGCTTCAGATATCTTCAGATCGCCTTTAGCGTGGACTCCTGGTGCTTCACGACTGTAAGGCGGAAGCTGAAGCGCTGCCCGATGCCATGTGGGCGGCACAACTGGCCTTTTCCCCGTTTCTGTCGCAGTTTGTTGTATGAGTATGAGCCAGTGTGCTGTTCTGTCGTAAAGCCCCGCGCTGCTGTGATCTGCTGTGGTTGGTGCACGTTGCCCCAGCTGCGACGGGGCCCTTAGGCCAAAAGAGCCGTGGAGTCGTCGTCTGCAGCCCAGCGTGCAAAGTCTTCATATGCTGCAGCCGAACATGGCGCTGGCCACTCTCCGTTCTCCGTTCTGCGCAGGCCGCAGAAGGTGCGCCACAGTCCATCCTCCAGTCCCAAAGCTCCAGGCCTGGTGCTCAGTGGCGTGCGAAGGGGCCACCTCTGATCTAATATGTTTCGTCTCTGCGAGGACCTGGGATGGGCTATGCGGAGCCCGGACACCTAGTCGCCAAAACTCTTCGTAGGCTTGTTCTCCTGGAGACGTGGTGAATGCAAAAGCAGATTCATTCCATGTGCTTCGGCTGCCTTCCCAGGCAGCCGAGTCCGACCGCGGTTGTCAGGCCCGGGCCCCCCACTCGTTCAGGTGACATGCAGAGAGCAGGAGTTTAGGGTGCCGAGGACTTGTTCTGTCGAGTTCCACGCCTTGCGAGCTCGACGCTAAGGCCGGCCATGCGAGCTCCACGGCCGGACGGTGAGGCAGAGCTCGCCTTTGAAGTTGCTCAACCGTTGAGAGGTGGAGCTTGGATGCCAGACATCGGCTCGAGTCCGCTACAGCTCTGGTCGGCTTGCCTTGACTCTGGTGCCCATGAAGACCGCTGCGCTGGCTTTACTTTGCTACCCGGCCTGGACTAAGACAGCTTGGTAGAGGGATCTCGAGAGGGCCGCATTTGGAAATGTGCGTGCTGCTCAGGCTCGCTGTACGGCATCCTCGCACAGGAGCTCCGTGGAGGGCGTCGTGCTGCTGGTCCCGAAGCGGAGCACCTGCTGCCGAAGCCCGCTGTGACCGTAGCACATGGCCTGTATGAGTCCGGCTGTGAAGTCCCTGGAACGGGAACGAAGCAGGTGGCCCGTGGTCCTGGAGGATGTGTGAATGCCCAGCCAGGTTTGGCCGGTTTCAAGAAGCAGCAACAAACAGTGATGTCCTTTTTGGTCGAGCCCTGTGGCTTAGTGGCACCGCATTTGCATGCTAACTCCGTGGAGATCAACACCGTGATCCACGGAGCTGGCGTCATTGGGCAGCTCACCACCGACACAAACGAGCTTGAGCTGTCAGAAGTCAGCGAAGGTGACTCCTTCTTCTTTGCACAGGCGGCCTACCATTGGTGGGTGAATTTGGGTGAGGAGCCTCTCATTACGATTGGTGCCTTCTTCAACACCGACGATCCCGACACAGCACTGGTGGGCTTTGATGACGGCGTCGGGCTGGTTGGCACCCTGATGCAGGACATGCCGCTGCTGAACACCATGGTTGGTCGGTCCAACGGCCGCAAGAACACGGTGCCGCTAAAGGAAGGGGAGAGCCCTTTGTTTCCCAAGCTTACTCCTGAAGCCTGCGCTGCGGCACGCTCAAGCAACCGGCGTGCAGGGAAAGAGAGCTTCCAGAAGAATCCGAGCGGCACCAACATGTTCCAGCCCGGCGAGCTGCGCTCGGGCAAGTTTGGGCTGACGGCAGCAGACACCCCTGTCTCATGCCCCAAGCCACCCTGCGGAGGAGGACTGGACGATTCTTTGTGCATTCCTAGGCCGTAGACCCCGAACTTTGAGTTTGTGCCTGTGAGGACTACGGCCGCTGGCCGGAGAGGTCGCCAGTCGCAGTGCCCGGGTTGCAGAGACGGCCACACCGACTGTATCGAATGGCAGTGCCCACGTCGCTTCATGTCACATCAGGCGAGGGTGTGGCCGGCACGGCATCTTCACAGCCCAGCTTTGATGGAGGCTTTCCGGGGGACGCAGCAGCTCTAGTTTGTTAAGTATGAAAGAGTCGATTAACCGGGACAGCGCAGCGAGTCAAAGCGCCGAATTCGCAGAGTTGCTTCAGCTTGATGCCAGGCCTGTCTTTTACCGCCAACGGCGGCGGTCCTCCCCCGCCTGCATTTTGGCCCGGCCTGACCAATGTGGCAGGCCTCTGCATGCTTTTTTGTCTTGTGGAAGTCTTCTTTGTGTTGTTGTGTCACATGACTCCACCAGTTGTCAGCTCGTGCAGGAGGTAAGTCGCTGGTGAAGTTTGTCGTCTCCTACTGTGGCATCGTGTCTGCGCATACCCACCCAAACGCCGCGGAATGGAACACGGTCATCAGTGGCGCAGGTCAGGTGTCTTACTACCGGATGAACACGGGTGATGCTCCACAATTAGTGACCATGGATGTGAAGAAGGGGGACACCTTTGTGTTTCCGCAGGGCACTGTGCACTGGTGGGTGAATTACAGCCCCACTGAACAGCTGGCCACAGTGGGTGGATTCTCTGCTGCCTTTCCTGACACATCCCTGTTGTCGGAGCTCTTCCACAAGACCGAGGAGGCTTTCCCGTTTGTGAACGATGCCGTGCTGGGCGAAGACTTCGTGCCGTCTGCTGCTACAGCAGGCGGTAACCTCTTCCCTCTTCTTCCCAACCGTCAGCCTGCAAGCTGTGGTGGCGACACTCCATGCACCTCGTGCGTCTAGCTCCAGCACTAGCAGACCTTTTGCCCTGTAAAGTTGCACTCTCCAACATGTGTGTACAGTCTCATGATGGAGTTCGTAGCAGTGCTGCCCGGCGGTGGTGTAGCTCCGTCCACCTGTACAGAGACGGCCAACAGAGCCAGTCTTAGCTTGTGTCCGCTTGAAGCGAAGTATGTCGAGCGGGAGTTGACGGTTGACAGATGTGAAGCTGTAGGCCGCGGTATAGTGGCTGAATGTCTCTCATCACGCGCTGTCGTCAAAGCTGCTCCTCCTCGTTGGCGCTCAGGTTTTGAAGTTGTGATTGTTGTCGGTCGCCAGGCATCTCCCGAGCACAGTGGAGCTGAGGCGAGGCATTTTTATCGGTAATTTAGGGCTTGGGGTGCTTCGGCTGCTGCAAGGGTTTGGGGTTGACCCTCTGCTCTCGCGCAGCGTTCGCCCCCACCGGTGCCAAGCTGGCAACACTGCATGGTAAATGTCAATATTCATTGTAAGTACAAATCTGCCTGAAAATCGAAGTCGTCGAAGGTCTTTTTTTTCGAAACCTGCTTGCGCAACATGCAGGGAATCAGCATCGAGTTGAAAGTGACAGGCCATTTCGGCAGACGCGCACAGACACAAACCTGATGACTAGCAATATGCAAGGTAACAGCATCGGTTTAAGAGAGAGAGGCCATTTGGCCATTTTATCCGTTTAGCAGACTTATAGGCGTTCAGAGCCAAGCGCCACCAGGACCTGCACGAGCCTTGTTGTGCCAGTGTGTCCACGCTTCGTTTGGATCCTGGTTTTCATGGAGGTCGACGCTTGGTTCCAAGCTGATGCCCAATGACCAAGCTTGCAAAAAAACCGGAGACACGCACAGGACTAGCAATGCGCTGTGCTTTAAGCAAGATTTCCGGCCCGAACTATTTTCAAATTTCGCTGAGTATTTTCTTCGGTTCCAGACCAGGCCGACTTTCCAGCAACTCGACCATTTTTGCAAAGAACACTGATAAACAGTTTTCATTGAGCATGCTGCTTCGGTTACAGACCAAGGTCGCGATATCCGCACCGCGGCCAAATTTTCAGCCAGATTTTTTTGCACTAATTTTCATTGAAATTTTTGCGGCAGTCCCAGGCCGGTGCCGAAATTTTAGTGCCACGGCCAAACTTTCAGCTAGGGTACCGCACAAATTAATTCTCACTGAAAATTATGCTTAGCTCTGGTACTTTCTTCTCATCTTTTCAGCAGAAGCATGTCTATTCTGCAAAAAGGTGCTAGAGCTGGGCTTACCTCTAGTAGCTTCTTTTGAAGAGACTTCCGATTTCGAAAATTGCCTATACATGTCTTTTGCAAAAACAGGCCTGGAAGCAAAACACAATTTTCAGGAAACCTGTCGGGTTTAGGGGTTTAGAAGGGTTTAGGGGTTTAGAAGGGTTTAGGGGTTTAGAAGGGTTGAGGGGTTTAGGGTCTAGGGTCTAGGGTTCTAGGGTCTAGGGTTTCTAGCAGGAAATCTTGACACAAAAATCGGGGCGGAAAGCTTACGCAAAGGAATTTGGAAGGTTGCGCTGGTCCTGATGTGGAGCAGAGGCAAATTTGCAGCTAAGCTTTTTTCTAAGAGATGATGCTGGCTGGAAGTTTGGCACCGGAGATGAATCCTGGTCACCTGGTCCTGATGTGGAGCAGAAGCACCCTTTCGATGAAAAAATGTACAAATACTTCTAGCTGAGAACCTGGCCGTGGTTGTGAAAATCCTCCCTTGGTTTGGAAGCGCAGCAGGACATGAATCAGAAGCAAGTCTGGCCAGAGAAATGGTCTTGGTGCTGAGGTGCTCACAGCTTTAACAGCGATTTCAGACGTTTTCTGCGTTTGATGATCAGCGATTTTGCAAAATCATAATTTTCAGCTGGGAGTTTTCATGTGGCTAGTTTGGGCGAGTGCAACCATGCAGGACCCGAGTCACTTCGATACTCTGGTTGGCCTCGTGAGCAACGTCGCAGGTGCCTCGCGCAGAAAAACCAATCCTTAGTTGTTCTGCATGGAGAGGTGCCTGCGCGAAGGCTCGAAGACTCGGCAAACTAGGATACTGAAGTGTCGTACTGCTGCGTGCTGCGTGCCGCGTGCTGCGTGCTTGGTGCTTCGAAGCAGGTCACCAAGTGGCCCAGCAGATGGAGCGAAGCTTCGAAGCCGCGCAGCAACTGGCGCAGCAGGTGCGGAGTTTGGGTGGATGGGTCCTGGTCCGGTGCTTTTTGCCGCCTTCATGTGCATCTTGAAGCCTCTTGGAACCCTATTGGCAGCTCAAGCCTTGCAAGTGGTCTCTGAGACGTTGTCAGACATTTGACGCGCTTGCTGACTCAGAGGCGCGTGCTGCTTCGAAGGTTCGCATGGACGGACGCGGCAGCATGAGCCCCTGTTGCCAGCTTTGTTCCTCTGAGGCTCTGCTTGATATGCTTGAATTGCTCGTGTCGTTGTCCCGTATCTTCACATGTCTTCACCCCTCGTGCTCAGCTCCGGGGAGCTTCCAGTAGGCCGCGGGCATGGATTTTCCTGAGGTGGGGCAGACATGCCAGCTGCCCCGACTTTCTCCAGAAGACTGCAGGAGGCTGGGATGAACCTCAACTCCGTGCTCCGCCGAGAATGACTGATGTTCATGGCTTAAGTGTCATCAGGATGCATGGTAGTCTCATCTTTGCTACCGCTCTTTCTACTGTATGATGATGATTCTTACAAGCAGTATTGTGATAGTTGTCACTTTTCGCTACAATTGTTGGTGCTGTTAAGCTTGCAGCAGCATTGCTACCCACGGGCGATCACAGACTTGATGATGGTGATGATGGTGATGGTGATGATGATCACGACGATGTCTAAGACCCCTTCAGGCTACGAGATACTGTCTACGGACGCTTGCGCTGCAGAACTGTACAGATGGTGACGATAATGCTGATGACGACCGCTTGGCATTGGAATGATAAGTATTGATACTGGCGTTATTGAAAATTGAATCGTTGATGACAGTAGCTTTGTGACACTTTGTTGACTTGTGCGTGCTAAATTGTATTTGCTCTTGCTCTGGCGACTATTCCTACTATTTGCGCGCTTATGCTTTTTTGTCTATGTGACCATTCCTGGTGTTTGAGTCCTTTAGCACGTTGTTGTTATGTCTCGTACTTGCACGATCACATCTAGAAGCGGCCAGAGTCTCTAGAGCAATTGTTTTCCATGTCCTACATTATCTATTCACTTGCTACTGCTGTCATGGTTCGCTAGAGACCCATCATGCTTCCCTGCTCTTCACGGCGTACTTTTGCTTCATGACGACGGGGCTTTGCTAGTTCGTATACCTGTCCTCACCATTGAGCGTTATCAGTAGCAGGCCGGAGCCGTCATCAACTTCTTCGCAGATTGGGCGACAGGTATCCCTCCCGTGTTGCGGGCCAGTGGGATCGAGTTTGGAGAGGGGTGGTGAAGGGAGTCGGTCGGGTCAGCGGCTTCAGAAGCCGCTCAACTCGTCGAAGCGTGGCTGCGAGAAGACCTGTGAAGCTACTGGTCCCCTAGCACGAAGACGCGAGTCTGCAAGTCCATATCCGTGGGCGTGTCAGCAGGATGCCATGTCAATGCGGCTTTTTTTCTGTGTGGGGTTCGTACCTATACTGGAGTCACTTGGCGTTGTCTGCAGGCAACGCTGCCGACCCTTCGCGAGAGGGCGAGGCTTTGAGGGTGCAGTGTCCGGTTCTGCCGTGCATCGCCCCAACCGCCCCAACCCCAAATCCCCGGTCCCTGATCCCTAAATCTGATGCTTCAGACTTTTGGGTGCAAGAAGACGGAGGCGTTCAAAAACAACCTCTGAACCCTAAGCCTAAAGCATCTCTAAACCCTAAACCTTAAGCTGTTTCCCGTTTTGCCAGGGCGAGGAAGTGCCCGGGGCTCGGCATCTTGGCACCCATGCAGCGGCTGCAGCGTGCCGCGCTCAAGAGCGCTTCAGGTATGGCTTTCCCCGATCTTTGCCACCTGACAAGGCCAGCCAAGACAACCTTCCTTTGCCACCGTTCCGATCGAAGCATCACTATGGTATGGTGATCATCGGTATTGTTGGAAGACCCTGGTAGGCTCACGCGACATGAATTTGGCCTCACATGACTCAATTCAACCCCCGGAGCTCGACCAAACTAAACATGTCAGCTTGATGACCTGCTGAGTCTTGGGAACTTGTGTCGCGATTTATCAGAAGCGGAGGTCCCTTTTCAAGGGTCCCCTACTCTTACGCGGGGCTTTTTGCCGTAGGTTCCATATTTGTGCCATTGGGAGTTTCCGAAATAGGGGATCCTAATATAGTACCCTAAATAATAGGATCCTCATTAGATGGGTCCCAAAATAAGGTACCCCTATTTTCGGAAACTCCAATTTCGGGACTCTGAAAGCTCCGCTGCGTCAGCCCGAGGACATGAAGGAGAGTGCTGGAGGAAACGCCGAGCCGGGATCTCGGACTACCGCAGCTATCATGGCTGTTCTGTTTTGCCCATTCTTAATAGTTCTGTTTCTTTGAATTTTGTTATTAGTACTCGTTTACAGTTAGGATTGTGATTGTGACGACCTGTGATGATTGTCATCATTTTCATTCTTACTGTTATTCTGTTTATCAATATTGCTACTGTTAGTACCATTGTTGCTCTTTCATTTTCGTACTAGTTGTAGTATTGTTGTTTTGGAACTAGTCTTAGTACTGTTGTGACTGCCTATGGTATGGCTAGTCTTTGTACCAAACCCAACCAACAACAAGGCGCATCAAGTTGCAGGCGTATATGACCCTTGGAGTTCCAACGGAAGGTTTCCTGTGTGGAGCAGCAAGCAAACATAGAGCACCCCAAACCCCAAAGGTAAACCCTAAAGCCTAAACCCCTAAGCCCAAAAGCCCTAAGCCCGAACTTGCTTTGCTACATGAAGGCCCGGCAAGGTCGGCTCGGTGGCAAGCCGGGATGTGCGGAGAGCCAAGTTCCAGGACTCCTTGCAGAAGCAGTTTGGTCATGCTGCCCGCAGATCGCTAAATCTGATCTGAAGGCAGGGAAGACTGTTGGTGGTGGTGGTGTTTCTCGTCGTGCCCTATACAACTCAGGGTAGTTCATAGGAAGCCCCATTAAGGGATCCAAAGTGTGCTGGTGTCTTCTCCTGGTGTCTCCTCGGTGGTCTCCTGGTGTCTCCCCGGTGATGGTCGTCCTGGCCGCAGTGGTCGTGGTGGTGGTCCTGTCCGTCTTGGCCGTCCTAGGGCTTTGTCACCTCATCATTGTTTGAGGTGGACAGATAGACCGACAGAGCGATAGAGAATTAATAGAGATAGATGGACAGATAAATAGATAGATAGACAAGTAGACAGGTCGACAGATAAACAGACCGATCGATAATTAGGCAGATAGACAGATAGATAGACGGACAGGTACATAGATCGATAGATAGACAAATATCGGTTGACAAATGGTACGGGTAGATGCCTGATATGTGCGTGTGTGTGCATATATATATAGATACATATTATATACATATATATGTACATATATATATATATAGTATACATATATACATATAGTTAATAGATATACCTAGGCACCTCTCTGCAAGGCGGGGAGCAGGGAGCTGGCGAGTCTGGTCGAAGTTTCTTGGGTCGTGTTCTTGTCCTCCACGCCAGGAAGCCTTCTCCAGCTACTTGCAGCAGAAGGCCGATCGCCTCCTTTGGAGCTGATGTAACCTGGAGGTTTCGGGTTTAATTTTTAGGGTTTAGGGTTTTGGGGGTTAGGGTTTAGGGTTTATCTCAGTGACAGGTCTTTTGGACTTTCGGGCAATCTACGGTTTGTCTGATGAGTCGAGACCACTTGTATGGGCCAGGCGCCGGAGTTCCAGTCCCCGGAGAAGCCAGCGGCCAAGCCCGGCGAAGTTCTTGCTGAAGCCGTTCGGTCCGTGTCAAAGAGTTCGTCGCGGCTGCTGTTTTGAAATGTGTTCTTGTCAAGCACGAGATAACACTTTCTGACAATCGCTCTAGACTCTACTTGATCTGTGCCGAACAGGTCGGTTGTCTTTGTTCCTCCGTGATTCTGTTGCCTCGCCCAAGTTACTGCTGGGCGACACCTTGGGACCTTGGCTCTCAGGTTGTCGCGTGCTCCGCCGATTTCGGTGGCGCCACCGCGGGCAGCAGCGCCGGAGGCGCAAAAACGTGCTCCGGTGCTACCAGAAATCACGGGAGGATTTACATTCGATGTACATCACGGTGGTAGCGGCGATGGTGCTGGTTGAGGGTGGTGATGATGATCATGATGGCGACGGTATTTTGTTGTTCCTTGTTTTCACCAAGGGCATGTCTGAACGCTCGGGATTCTTGCATGACAAGTCTTTTGAAGAGCAGGAGTGTGTGTGGGTGTGGGTGAGTGTGTGCGTGTGTGTGTGTGTGTGTGTGCGTGCAAGTGCAGCTGCAGAGCCTTTGCACTGTGGGAAGGCGGGAGTATGTTTTGTACGTGACAAAGCCAGGGACTAGGACGATGCCTCTCCCTCCCTTCCTCCTTGTCCTCTTCCTTCTCCTACCGTTCGTCCTGGCTATCGTCGGTTGTTTCCCTCGCTAGCATCTTGGAATTCGGTGTCAACTTGTCAGGATCCAGAGCCTCCGTCGCCGCCGCCGGCACCGCCCACCCGGCAGGCAGGGCATCCTCGTCGGAACAGGGCTAGGAGTTTCTCGGCCATTCTGAGATACACTGCAGGCGTTGCTTCAGGAAGCGCTGGGAGCATCCGAGGACGAGGAGGCACCCAGTCAGGGATCCATAATTTCTGGCAAGCACCATGCCTGAGCGTTTGCTGCGATGAGTCCGCAACCCAGCTTGACCCCCTTCCATTCCGCCTCTTGTAGGGGTTGAATTCGTGGTGTGGTCCCTGAGCTGGATGGCCCTCAATGGCGTTGACCTGGATGGCACAGCATGGCTTGTTTCAGAAGGCCTCCCTCCTGGCAACCATCACTTCGCCGCTCTGGACATCAAGGAACACCTGGTCGCGCACAGCGTCCTGTCGCTTGCCCGGCAAGCTGCGTGTTACCTTCCGTTATTCGAGGGTGCACAGACAGGCACAGAGGAAGACGGCACCTTCGAGCTCTGCGGGACGGCTGCTGACTTCCAGGATCTCAAAGGCTGCGTCGGCTTCGGTGCTGATTGCTCTGCTGGACTCGGCCGTGGACCAGCAGGGTTTCAACGAGTACCACACCGGAGCGGCCTTTGCACGATTAGCCCAGCTGAAGCAAAAGAACAGGCTTTCGAGGGAACACTTGAAGGGCTCTGTCGTGCTCCGACTGCAATCCCGACTTCTTGAAATCATCTCGCGTGGCATCTTGGAAGCCCGCGGGGCAGCAAACACTCTCTGGGCCGTGGCGGTGCTGGGCCTCAAAAACACGAGGCTGCTTCAAGATTTGGTCCCCGTGGTCGGCGCCACCTCCTCTCTTATGAAACCGCAAGAGCTGGCCAACTGCGCTTGGGCCCTCGCATGCCTCAAAGACGAGCACGGGCCCGTGGTGCTCCAGGCCCTGCCGGGGATTTTAGAAAGTCTTCCCCAGAAGATCGGTGCCATGAAACCGCAGGAGTTGTCCAACTGCCTCTGGGCTCTCACGCATCTACGGGAGGAGGCAGAGAGGAGCGTGGCAGCCGCTCCCAAGATGGGGCCCGTGGTAGGCTGCGTGGCGGTGCAAACCGCTCTTTTGGCAGACTTTCTGGGGCCACAGGACCTGTCCAACTGCCTCTGGGCCTTGGCTCAGCTGTGCCGTCACGATGCTCCCAGGGATGAACTGAGAAAGGCCCTGGGGGTCCTGGTTCCAGGGTTGGTGACGAGACTTCCGCGAGTTGTGCGAAGGATGATCCCGCAGCATCTGGCCAATTGCTTGTGGAGCTCGGTGTATCTACAAGACGTAGCTCCGGAAGTTCTGCAGATTGTGCCAGTGCTTTCGCGAGAAATTCCTGCCAAGGCAGCTCGAATGAACACACAGGAGCTTAGCAACTGCCTTTGGGCGGCAGCGAACTTGAAGGATATTTCCAGAGAGGTGCTGTCGATCGTGCCGTCCGTTTCAGAAGGCCTGTCAGAGGCCGCCAGCTCCAAAAACTTGCTGCCGCAGCACCTCTCCAACTGCCTTTGGGCCTCGGCCCAACTGAAGGACGGCCCGAAGGGCGGAGAAGTGCTGAAAGCCCTGCCAGCGATCCTGCACTCTCTTCCAAGCGTTGCCGACATGAATCCTCAAGAGGTGGCGAATTGCCTTTGGGCGGCAGCCCATCTGCAGGATGTATACCGCGGCGTGCTGATATCGGTTCCATTCCTGGTGGAGCGCCTGGTTGAGACTCTGGATGGCATGAAGCCTCAAGAGCTTTCCAGCTGCCTTATCGCATCAGCCCGTCTGGAAGCCACTACGCCGGAGGTGCTAAAATGTCTCGCGCCGCTCCTGGCTGATGCTTCTAACCAGGTCTGGCCTCGCGGTCTCAGGGACGGCGTGGAAGCACTGACTTTTCCGCGCGCCCGAGAAAGAATTTGAAGCGAGTCTCCGTCTTTCCCGAGCTCTGCGGCCGGAACCTTCTAGAGCCACCGAGCCACCCCGACCGAGATGCTTGGCACAGGTCGAAGCGTTGGAGCCCTGCACCGTCCAGACCTCGGACTCCTCCTGAAGCGTCTTCGGAGGAGCGTTGCTAAACGTCGTTTCGTTGCTTGGAAGACAGCGTCGTATGATGGCACGCCCCCGCACAGACGCGGGGCATTAACGGGCTTAGCACAAGAGCATTGCACCTGTGCCGAGGTGCCCTACGGTGTGTTGGCGCAGGCATGCGGTTCCTGACACACTGCTGGAGAGTTGTGGGTCGGTCTATTCGAGAAACAGGAATTTTGAATGAATGCACAGTTTCGCAGAGAATCGACGCCACCCTGCGGTGGCTGCGCGCTTGAACCTGGGAGGTGACTTCCCTGGCAGGTGGCTCTGTGCGTCTTTCCTGGTTCGGAGCTTGGCACTTGAAGTTGCAGGTCTCAGTTGTTTGCCCAGCTGCCTGCAGTGCCTGCAGGCTGTTTGACTGGGAGAGTGCGCCTGCCGAGATAGCCAGGGAGGAGTGGGCCAGTGCCTAAGAGCTTGTTACAGTGTCCGCTGCTTGAGCATGCATGCGGCAGACAGATCCCGTGCAAGTTGGTCAGGGCATTGTCCATGCAGAGAGCACATGCAAAACATTGCCAAACATACAGAAACATACCGCAACATACTGCAACATACCCAACAACGCTTTGCAACGCTGGCGGAGGCCGTGCGAGGCTTCGAGGTCCAAGCGCACTCGGAGGAGGCTTGCCCGTTCCTGTGCTTTAGCGGCTTCGCAGTCCGAAGCTGTCGGGTGCAAACAGGTGCTGTAGTCCCTTTGCTCTGTTGATGTTTCGCAGGACTCTGAGAATCTGGAAGTTCTTTCATTCTCGAAGTCCGGCCCCAAGTACCTATATCTGCTTCCTGGCAGCTTCTCTGCGGGGCTCCGGGGCTACTCGTAATAGCGACTCGCGTCTTGAGGTCGCCGGCTACCTTCGAGCTCCCAGCAGGGCAGAGATACCGGCTTCAGGCGCATCTGCAAGGGCTGCCAGGGATATGGGAACATCTGCAAGGATTCACATGATGTCCGGGGTGCCAGGGTGTGTTAAGGCACGGATCGGATAGTCCCCAAGTCGGGACGCTGTATGACTCTTCTTGTGTTCGCATGATCTCGCCAGTCCTGACTCCAAGAATCGCCCGGGAGGGCCTATCGTTCAATGCTTCTGCATGTTTACGCCAGCCACTGCTCGCCATTCCCGTCCTGTGTATCGTCCTAAACATGCCATGGGTATGTGCAGGGCAAACATGAGTGCTCGCATCTCGGAGGTTCGGGCGATCCTGTCCGATAGCAGACAATCAGGCGCAGTGCAGTTGCGAACAGATCCATAATTTGACTGTCCGCGAGGGGTGCGGGGGTCGCTGAGAGCAACATCCTCCAAGTGTCTTCGATCTGCAAACTCCCAGGTCCGGACTCTGAGCCAAACTAGAAACGAGTGTTGTTGGTCCTCCGCATGACCTTAGCCTTAACTACTTAGTTGACCTTGTCGTGCCGCCGAAGACTAGCCAGCTTGTTCTTTGCTTCACACTGGTTTCTGTCGCCTCAGAATGTCCACCAGTCAGTGCCGGAACACGCTGCCCTTGCATCCAAAGTTACTCACGCAGTCCCATCTCAAGGTAGCCTTCAGTGCCTTAGAGCACAGGGCCCCCTACGTCTGGTCACTCGTCTCAGGGGCCACGGCCTCCTGGACTTCGGCGCTCTCCAGCGCGGCCAGGGCCATAAGCATCGCACCGGCAGTCAACATGGAGAAAGCACGGTCATCGTCATCACTGTTGCAGTTGTAGCAGGCAGGTGGCCACGTTGCACTTGGCTGAGAAGTATGTATGTATGCATGTACGTACATACTTATATATATATATATATATGTATGGAAGTGTAGAACGAAACTACACGCTGTTCGACACGTTGACACAGGTCAGCGCCGATTTGCGAGCACCCACTTCACCAGTCAAGGCTTCCCAGGCTGTGGATGATGATAATCACAAGACCTCCTCAGCCATCGACCCATCGACCCTGGAAGGCCACCTCGCCCATGTCTCTCTCGAGTGAGGCGGGCAAGTGTTTTTGACTTTCTCGGTCGATGTGTTGCGTCTTCTGTTCTACAGGCTTCGGCAAAAACGCCCAGCCTGCAAGTGCACGGCACTGAGCCGATTTCTCTTCAAAACCCTGACAGGGTCGCCTGTGGCAGATGTCAAGACTGCAGTAGGCAGGCTCTGCGGCCCATTGCCAGCAATGGAAGCCAAAGGATGGATTGTTAGAAGAGTCGGGCCTGCTGGTTTGAGAACCAACACTCAACACCCTCCTGTGCCCGTCTCTGAACTTTTTCACGGTCATTCTCGAAGTACATGGGTTTTAGACGGGTGCTAAACGTACGCTTAGTATTAGGGTGCTTTAAGGGGTTCCACAGTGATGATAGCAATTCAGATAGCAGTAGTAATGGTACTAAGAACTTTGCCGTAGTTGGGTAACATTTTTCCTTTTGATGGGTACTTAAACCCAATAAGGAATAGAAGTTAAAATTTTGATACGATCCCAACCATGAACTAGATAAGACGATAATGATACTATAATAGTATTAATAATACTATAATAGTACTAATAACACTATAGAAGTAATAGTAGTACTAATAATACTATAATATCGCCCTCGATATCGACGGCCTTTCTCCGAGTGCCAAGGCCGAAGGCCAAGGCCAGGGGACGTGTGGCCGCCAACTTCGGGGTCACCCGGTCCTGAGCAGTCGTAGAGGGCCTGGGGGTTGAGGGGTTCGGGTTTTTTGGGGGTTTAGGGGGGTTTTGGGGTTGAGGGTTTAGGGGTTTGGGGGAGGGGGGTTTAGGGATTTGTGGGTTTAGGGTAAACGGTTTAGGGTATTTTAGGGTTTAGGAAAAACAAGAAGTAGCACACGGTAACCTAATTGAAACCCTGCTGGCCCTTATGGTAGCCCACAGTGCAACCCACATACTAGTCCTTATGCTACACTTTCTTGCAATGGCTGCTCTGTCAGTTTGGTTAGGGCCGAGATCATCCCTTGCAGCACGGCCCCACCACCCGAAATCCTGAACCCCATACCCCATTCCCCAAGCCCCAACATATGTGCCGAATACTGCTAGTAGAGAACATGATCGCCGCGTGGCCTTGGCATGCCAAGCTGAAACACCAGACGATTTGGCCATGAGAGGCGTAGTCTGCCGCCGCTTTTCGGGATTCAGACATCCTTCAACTTCATGGTGAAGGCTTTGAAGGAGAAAGCTCTTGGCAGACTTTTTAGGGCTAGGGTTTAAGGTTCAGGGTTTAGGATTGTCTGTCGGGAGAACTTCGGGCGGGCGAGCAGAGAATGGTTGCGTCCCGCAAACTTCTCAAGGATCCTTTGTATATTGAGGCTTTCATGGCGGCAGCTACTCCGGGCACGTCTGCCCCGAACACCGCTGCGGCGAAGGCGGGGCGGAAGTGTCCAATTGAATAGTTCAGCAGCTGCTCCGTACTGCCGTCTGGAAGTCTTGGACCATCAGACACGCTCTCAGCTTCGCCGCTGTTGTGGTTTGACGCGGAGAGGTCGTGATGGGCGGTTCAGTTCGGCAACAGGCACGTCTGCAACACAGCTTCCTTCTGTGCCGGGGTTCTTGTGTCGTCCGCAGAGGGAGAACTTCTATTGCAAGCATAGACAGAGGGTGCAACGGTTCAGGTTTCGGGTCAATGAATGGCCCCTGAAGTCATGGTTGTGGTTGCAGTGGAGTCAAGATTGTGATGTCGTCTGTGGTGCGTAGGCCCGCCCAAGAGCCCCCTTGTTAAGAAGGCACGAACCGATCCGTTGGTTGCGAACAACCCACGGGTCGTTGCTGCCCCGAGCTGAGGATGTTGGCGCGGCGACGCGTTTTCAAGTGTGAAGGGTGACGGGGGTTCACAAGCCGACCTCAGGCTGGGCCGGCAGACGCAGCCAGTGAGAAGGCCGAGATGGCAGAGAGGCCTCTCCTGCACGAGAATCTCGGAAAAAAGCCAGCAGCACCGGTGCTACCTACCCTGCCCAGACTGCGCAAGCGCGGGCAGAGTGGGCCGGAGCCCTAATGGCCTGGCGTGTGACTACGAGCAGTTCAGAGTTCAGAGAAGAGGCCTGCAACTTGCTGCGTGAAGAGCGAAAGACCTGCAGGGAGACCTCCAACGCTCACGTCGAGATGCATCCGCTTGGACCTTGGTGTTTAAGTTTCCTGTGCTCTTGTGAGAAAAGCGACGACAACGGTCGCCGCTCCTGGTTCGTCCATCAGACCGCAGATCCCGAAATCCCTGAAGACCAGTGCAGCACTCTGCCTTCTGAAGGCGTTCTTCGAGCTTTGACTCCGATGACGAGAGCCTGGCGAAGTTGTCAATGGCACTCCGAAGCTGGGAGCCCAGCAGAGCCAGCACGGCTGTTCTGCTTTTCTACCCAGCTTAGTAGCTACTCAGATGGGTTTAGGGTCTGGGGGTTTAGGGTTTACAGATCCATCTCTGATGCCGAGGCTTGGAGAAGAACACTGCGGCCAGAGAAAAGCGGCAGCTGCAGGCAGGGCCATAATCCGGCTTTCCTGCGCTGGTTTCCAGGTCCTGAGGTTTGTCGGCTGCCATAATGCTTGTGACTGTTAGTATGCCCATGGGTGGCTGTCAACATTAGGGCCCCTTTTTGGGTACCCTAAATTATAGGTGCCGTATTATAACAGGGACCCAAAAAGGGACCATAATTTTGACAACCACCCTGTATGGAGAAATATGCCTCGAGCGTTTTGCAGCCCTGCTTTAACCTTGGCGTCTCGACGTGGGAGTTTCCGAGAATTGGGGGGGTGCCTTATTTTGGGGTCCTTACATCAAGGATCCTACTATTTACGGCACTATCTTGGGGTAGGGTTGAGGGTTTAGGGTTTAGGGCCCTAAACCCTAAACCCTATTTTCGGAAACTCCCACGTGTCTGCGTGCCAGGAGGTTGCCAGCGAGGCGGCCCACCAGTTGCCGGAGCGATTGGAGGCCCCTTTTGGACCCCTTTAGGTCGGAAACCTTCGTGTAAACCCTAAAGCCTAGGAAGGGTTTGGGGTTTGGGGAGATTTGGGGAGTTGCAGGCCTCGCCTTTTGCTCCATGCTTGGCTTTTTATCAGTTCTATTGTGGTGGGCCCCAAAACCTCATCATGGGACCAGCATGAAGCGCCGAATCGTGCGGCCGATCACACTGGGTCCCTTCTGCGCAAGCCTGGCAGCATGGTCGACTTTGAGCTTCTTCCCACATGGCCAAGGGGCTCGCATTGATGCGAAGCTTGTGCGTCGGCTCGTTGCCACCCAGTTCCCTGAGTGGAGCCACTTGCCCATCCGATTTTTTGATTCCTCCGGGACGAATCATGCGATCTACCGTCTGGGCGACGAGCGCTACGTTCGCCTGCCTTTGGCCGAGTCCACACAGCTCCAGATGGAGAAGGAGTCTCAGTGGCTGGCGAGGCTGGCACCCGACCTGCCGCTTACCATACCGGTGCCGCTCGCAGCCGGCCAAGCCACTGAGAGCTATCCCTATCGATGGGCGGTGTACCCGTGGCTGCACGGGGAGGAGGCAACGCTAGAGACCCTCGCCGACGAAAGGACAGCGGCAGCTGAGCTCGCCCGCTTTGTGGCTGCCCTGCAAAGTATCGATCCGGAGAACGGGCCGGAGCCGGGCGCCCACAACTTTCATCGGGGTCTTCCCCTCCGAGAGAGAGACGAAGAGGTGCGCCAGGCGCTCGCGCAGCTGGATCGGCGGCTTGAGACGGAGACGGCACTGGATACCGCCCTCGTTGCCGGCATTTGGGAGGATTCTTTGGCCGCTGACGCAGAATTCACTCCCGTCTGGATTCACGGAGACTTGCACTCTGGGAACCTCCTGGCCGTAGATGGCCAGCTGAGTGCGGTCATTGACTTCGGCGGCTTGGGAGTTGGGGATCCAGCCTGCGATTTGCTGGTTGCCTGGTGGCTGTTCTCGAAGGAAGGGCGGCAAAGCTTCCGACAGGAGTTGAACGTCGACGATGCGAGTTGGCGACGCGGCCGGGGATGGGCTCTTTCGATGGCCGTGATAGCTCTGCCCTACTACATGGACACGAACCCACGCTTTGTGGCTGCGGGAGAGCGTGCATTGAGAGAGGTGCTTGCCGAGTTTACAGGGTGACATTGAAAGGGGAGGAAAGGCAAGCATGGCTTTGGTCTGGTTAGCCAGCTGGGTGCAAAACGACTGTCGACGACTGGGGCCATGGCTTTCAGCCAACCGTTTCACTCAACGTTCCTCTGCCAGCGCTCGAACCATCTCCGCTATCGCTACACTCAGGTCCCTTGCTTTGCGGAAGCCTGGTCCTGCACTAATACAGTGCTGCCCACCACTTCAGTGGCGCAAGTAGGACGCCCGGGGGTGGCGGCGTTGACGAGTGCAAACGCCTGCGAGCTGTATCCTCGGGGCCCCGCATCGGCCGCCCCGCTGGCTCCAAGCCGGCACCACACACTCTTTCAGGAACGTGTTGTCGCTCGCCTAAGTTGTCAACGCGACGGGCGACGTCGCCAACCTTAGCTGTGCGTTCTTCAAAAGGCATGCGATTGTGTCGCTGGCAACAGCATGAGACCTGGGGACCACACATGCTGCAAGTAAGTGCCTCACTGGGTTGACCCTCCCTGCTAGTCTGGGTACTTACAACCCGAGCCTCTCCCATCGCTGATCTGTTTGTCAACTGTGATTTTGGGATGTTTCAACTCGGGAGAAGACGAGATGGATTCTTGTCCAGTTGAGAGAGGTCTTTGCGAACTGTTGTACGGAGCCGCAAATGGTATCTCTTTTGATCTGCAGGGCTTGGGTTTCAGGGGTACAGGCTGACAGCGCACATGCTACTGATCCGGCTGATGTGTAAGTTGTCGCACTGCAGCTGGTTGCCCTTCTGCTTGTTTTGCTGTCTGTAGACAGTCCTTCCTCGCCCTTTCCGGTTTGATTGCTTTGAGTCTCTGTACCTCTTGAAGAGCCCGATGGTATCTTTACTGGCTGGCAAGGCATTCTTGGTGAAATCGAAGAACTTTTCTACGGATGTAACGTATGTGCCGACTTTTGCGAATGCTGCTGCCGTGTAAAGATGCTAGACTGATGCGTTGCAGCAGCCCATCGCCAGGTCATCGAGCAATGACTTGGATTTAGAGTCCGAGCCACGGTCTCTGCGGTCGCCTGGTTGGCTTCGTATCATGTCCAATGTGTGCGCATGTGTGCGCCATGCTGAGGACGGCAAGCGTGTGAGCCGAACACGGGCCAACACCTGTCGACGAAGGAAAAAAGGGACACTCTCGAAGAGGGCCGCTGCTGGGAGATTGGATGGAAATTGTGCGTTGCATGTCGTTTTCAGACGGTCCAGAAGGTGGCCAAGCACCGCTTACATCTGCCCTGTGTTCAAGCACTGCGGTGCCACTGCCGGCTAATTGGCAACGTTGACTTCCAAACCAAGAACCATCCGTACGATCGGTCGTGCGCGAGTCTTCCAAATTCCTTCGCATGAAGGGTTAAAGACCTGACAAATGTGTCAGCCTTGTAGGGCCCGAGGCGGGCATCCATTTTACAGGCACCGGCACTCACTGCAACGGACATCATGCGGTTCCCTGAAGTGTTGGCATCAGGACTGTTCCAGAATCCTGTCTGAGGCACGCTGGACGTGTTCAACAAAAGAGTATGACCAGTGCCTTGACTTTCACAGTAGGCTGATACCCCCTTCCAGTCCCCATGTACCTCGTGATGTCTGAGCAGTTTACAGCCTGAGCAGTTTCCTTGACCGATGTCGCCGGGAGATGTCGGCAATCGAGGGAGGCCAGCGGCCTCAGTGAAGACCTTTTCAGAGTTGTCTCAACACCGCAACGCGACACGGAGGTCCTGTGGAGAGGCGGAGAAAGGATCCTACGGGCAAGGGCGCCGCTTCGCATCTCAAGGAGCTGGGCATTGCGAGCGGGTGCCCAGTTTCCAGAAGGCAACCTTGGAAATTGCAACGTGAAGCCGTATGCCTCTGCACGCGCGCTCAGGTTGCCGCAGAACTTCTTCCAAGACTTCGAGGATCGCTGGCGTTTTTTGCCGAGGGCTCGGATGCTCCACCACGCAGCCACAGACACAATCACCACGACCACGACGACTACTGTTGTGGTGACGACGACTACCAAGCATAAGAGCGTTTCAAGATTCGTGACCCATCCATCTAAACGGTTAGCTGCGGTCTTGGGTGTGGACGTCGGCAAAGTGACCCACAATACGACAAGATGACATCCGCGTGTGAAACTTCAAAATCTCGAAGGTTTGAAGATAAGACGACAGCCATTCAGCATCTCCCCTGTGCATTGCGCAGGACAGTAGGGGTTCGATCCTTAAGTTTGGGGGCGTCTATAGGGAAGTTTGAGGGTCTCGGAGTAATAGACAGCAGCTTTTTGGTTTTGGGGTTTCTTCTGTTTCAGGGCTTGTGCTCAGGGCATGTGCACGGCGTGCAGAGCTTTGGTAGGGCTTTTAGGGTTTTAGGGGTTAGGGTTTAGGGTTTTAGGGTTTTAGGGTTTTAGGGTTTTAGGGGTTTTAGGGTTTTAGGGTTTTAGGGGTTTTAGGGGTTTAGGGTTTAGAGGGTTTTTCCTTTGCTTTCCCTGGCGTGGGACCTTACAGTTCAGGGCTCCCAGGCTTGGGCTGGCTAGCTACCATGTAATGTACCATACTATACTATAATATTCTATGATATACTATTAATGAACTATAAAAAACTATAATAATATACTATAATATATTATAATAGATTGGACTGCAGTGCGAGACGCGAGGCCGGGTTCTACCAAGGCCGCCGAGACATTGCGCAGGCGGGAACACTGTCTTAGTGTCTCCTTACGCCGTAATGCAAGGGAAAGGGGTCCAAGCATTCGGTCGAACTGCTGCGCCTGCTGTGGGTTCCAAGGCCAGACGATGGGAAAGAGAGTTTTAAGCACAATCCAGCTGATGCTCATGATGCTCGCCCCCTGGGCTCACTAAATCCGTCCAATCATTCGGTCGAACTGCTGCGCCTGCTGTGGGTTCCAAGGCCAGACGATGGGAGAGAGAGTTTTAAGCACAATCCAGCTGATGCTCATGATGCTCGCCCCCTGGGCTCACTAAATCCGTCCAATCATTCGGTCGAACTGCTGCGCCTGCTGTGGGTTCCAAGGCCAGACGATGGGAGAGAGAGTTTTAAGCACGATCCAGCTGATGCTGATGATGATCGCCCCCTGGGCTCACTAAAACCGTCCAATCATTCGGTCGAACTGCTGCGCCTGCTGTGGGTTCCAAGGCCAGATGATGGGAGAGAGAGTTTTAAGCACAATCCAGCTGATGCTCATGATGCTCGCCCCCTAAACTCACTTAATCCGTCCAATCATTCGGTCGAACTGTTGCGCCTGCTGTGGGTTCCAAGGCCAGACGATGGGAGAGAGAGAGTTGTAAGCACAATCCAGCTGATGCTCATGATGCTCGCCCCCTGGGCTCACTAAATCCCTCCAATCATTCGGTCGAACTGCTGAGCCTGCTGTGGGTTCCAAGGCCAGACGATGGGAGAGAGAGTTTTAAGCACAATCCAGCTGATGCTCATGATGCTCGCCCCGTGGGCTCACTAAATCCGTCCAATCATTCGGTCGAACTGCTGCGCCTGCTGTGGGTTCCAAGGCCAGACGATGGGAGAGAGAGTTTTCACCACAGTCCAGCTCATTTCATGATGCTCGCCCCCGGGGCTCTTTTAATCCGTCCAATCATTCCTGCGCCTGCTGTGGGTTCCAAGGCCAGACGATGGGAGAGAGAGTTTTAACAACACTCCAGCTGATGCTCATGATGCTCGCCGCTGGGCTCTTTAAATCCGTCCAATCATTCGGTCGAACTGCTGTGCCTGCTGTTGGTTCCAAGGCCAAACGATGGGAGAGAGAGTTTTAAACACAATTTCGCTGATGCCCGTGATGCTCGCCCCCGGAGCTCTTTGAATCCGTCCAATCATTCGGTCGAACTGCTGCGCCTGCTGCGGGTTCCATGGCCAGACGATGGGAGAGAGAGTTTTAAGCACAATCCAGCTGATGCTCATGATGCTCGCCCCCTGGGCTCACTAAATCCGTCCAATCATTCGGTCGAACTGCTTGAGCCTGCTGTGGGTTCCAAGGCCAGACGATGGGAGAGAGAGTGTTGCCACAATCCAGCTGATGCTCATGATGCTCGCCCTCGGGGCTCTTTAAATCCGTCGAATCATTCGGTCGAACTGCTGCGCCTGCTGTGGGTTCCAAGGCCAGACGGTGGGAGAGAGAGTTTTAAACACAATCCAGCTGATGCTCATGATGCTCGCCCCCCGAGCTTTGAATCCATCCAATCATTCGGTCGAACTGCTGCGCCTGCTGTGGGTTCCAAGGCCAGTCGATGGGAGAGAGAGTTTTAAACACAATCCAGCTGATGCTCATGATGATCGCCCCCCGGGGCTCTTCAGATCCGTCGAAGCATTCGGTCGAACTACTGCGCTTGCTGTGGGTTCCATGGCCAGGCGATGGGAGAGAGAGTTTTAAGCACAATCCAGCTGATGCTCAAGATGCTCGTCCCCCGAGCTCTTTAAATCGGTCCAATCATTCGGTCGAACTGCTGAGCCTGCTGTGGGTTCCAAGGCCAGTCGATGGGAGAGAGAGTTTTAAACACAATTTCGCTGATGCCCGTGATGCTCGCCCCCGGAGCTCTTTGAATCCGTCCAATCATTCGGTCGAACTGCTGCGCCTGCTGCGGGTTCCAAAGCCAGACGATGGGGGAGAGAGTTTTAAACACAATCCAGCTGATGCTCATGATGCTCCCCCTCGGTCATTCGGTCGAACTGCTGCGCCTGCTGTGGGTTCCAAAGCCAGACGATGGGGGAGAGAGTTTTAAACACAATCCAGCTGATGCTCATGATGCTCCCCCTCGGTCATTCGGTCGAACTGCTGCGCCTGCTGTGGGTTCCAAAGCCAGACGATGGGGGAGAGAGTTTTAAACACAATCCAGCTGATGCTCATGATGCTCCCCCTCGGTCATTCGGTCGAACTGCTGCGCCTGCTGTGGGTTCCAAGGCCAGATGAGGGGGGAGAGGGAGTTTCAATCGTAATCCAGCTGATGTTCATGATGCTCGCCCCCCCGGGCTCTTTAAATCCGTCCAATCATTCGGTCGAACTGCTGCGCCTGCTGTGGGTTCCAAAGCCAGACGATGGGAGAGAGAGTCTTAACCACAATCCAGCTGGCGCTCATGATGCTCGCTTGCCACTCCCTGCGGTGACACGCCCATTTAAAGGTTCGGGGAAAAGAAGCTCGCTGCAGACTGCGTGGCCTTGGGAAACCTAAGGAGCTGTGACAAACCAGGCTTCTTTGCTTCGTTTTGGCAGGATATGGGGCCTCAAGTCGGTGCTTAAGCACGCAGTCCTGGGCGGTTTCAAGGCCGGAGATCAACTCACCGCTCGTCCGGTCTCCTTGGGTACCCCGTGTGTCAGGCCTACGAGTTCGGAATCCCACGCCCATCTTACGCCTGGTGCTCATGGTCACCGTGGCATCCTCAGCGTAAGCCTCAACCCTGAAGGATGCCGCTCCAGCAGATGATGCTGCCCGACGCGCGAAGCGTGCGCCCGAACCCGAGAGACAAGAGGGCAAAGGGCCTTGAGGTGGGGACCCCTAGGCCACCCGAACACAAACCGTCAACTTTTGATAGTCTGAACCCTCGAGAAAGCAAAGCCTCTGCTCGAGGCTGCAGCGGAACCTCACTCTGGTTCAGAACCATGTGCACCGCGGGGATGCCCTGTCGGGAGCCCGTCACAAGATGGCGAGAGTTCGGGCATGCTGTGGTTGAGAGCATCCGCCTGGTTCCAGGTTGTCCCGCTACCTTCGGCAAGCTGCCCTTCTCTTCGGCCTGCCCGGAGGCACCGAAGCGTGGAGCAAGGGCAGGCACCGGTGAGCATGCTGTCGATGAAAATGAAAGGCCTCAACTCCTATACCACGCCGGCGCTTGCCGTAGGTCTGGTCTGGGCTAGCCTGTGTCGGCTTGGGTTCGAAGGATTGAGTCGCATACCTGCGTTCTAGGCTTCAACACCTCGTGGGAGCAGGTTTGTGAGCGCAGTCCAAGCATCACATGTCGAACCTGTCCGGGCTCAGTGCAGGCTTCGGCTATCACTTCGATCCCAGTGACGCAATCATCCTCCAGGTTGAGGGCAACAAGCAGAGAGCCCAACTGCTTCGGCTCAGTTCTTTCTGTTCTGATTCTAGTTGCCAGCGATTAAAGAGCGTTGCAGCTGTTCCCAAAAGGACCTGGGAGATCTGTGGCCGCAGATTTCCGAATGCCTTCAGCTTTTCGAACCTCACCTACAACCAGGCCCCACCAGTTGAATCTGTTGGATAGCGCGGCGTCCCTTGGCACGTGCTCCATGTGCATGATCCCGCGCGCCATGCATCAGCTGACACCTGCCTCTATGATTCGGAGTACAAACAAGAGCCTAAGTCTCTCGCAAGTCGTGCAGTGCGGAAAAACCTTCCAGTGCAGTGCTTTTCTTACGTGAAAAGAGCTCGCCTTGCAGATCCCCAACGATGCCGAAGACGTAGCAAATTGCAGCGAAGTCGCACGAAGCCCAGCAGTTGCGAGTTCCCCGTTGTCGCAGCTTCTGGAAACGTCTCAGCCGGAGTGCTTGCAGTGTAAGCTCACCCCTCACTTAGGTGCTCAGGGAGGGAGATGCTCTGTACCTGCCTGTGGGGCAGGCCGGAGACCCCCAGTAGCACTGCACGCGAACTGGCTCCCTAGTCTCTGAGCTCTTGTTGCAAAGAGCATGGCATAGCTTTAACCTATTGCACCGAAGATTGCGAGCATCTTCTCCGCCTTTAGGAACAAACCCTAAGCCCTGAAACGCTTTTGTCTTTAAAAGGTGCACCGTGCTCAAGCGCCGGCACCTCAGAAGTGCGCAGGGCAGCCTCGGGTTCCAGCGTCCAGCCTAGTGGTGATTTTGGCTGAAGGGATGTTGCCGCGTATAGCAGATATACTAATCGAGGTATCCCTTTAGTGACCCTTGATACCTATGGTAGCCGCATTGTATCCTTACAATAACCTGCCTTGACATCAGCTACGATGAAGTTAGCCTTCCTACCATAACCAATCGCATGATTTGCAAAGTCTGGCGCTTCGCTGGGTGGTTGAGGGCTTGTACACCCCGAGAAGATGAGAGGAGATGAGATTCGCAGTGCAGGAACAAAGCTTTGTCCATCCACTTGACCATGTCGTTGAATCGGCAGCACGGTCCTCAGCTGCACCTCCAGTGGCCCCATGTCGACGCAACGCCGCATTCACTATTGAGCATATGGGTGGTTGTCAAAATTATGGTCCCTTCTTGGGCACCCAAAATATTAGGTGCCGTACTATAATAGGGACCTAAAAAGGGATCCTAATTCTAATATTTAAGGTACCCAAAAATGGACCATACTATAATAGGGACCCTAAAAAAGGGACCCTAATTTTGAGAACCACCCATATGTCTTGGCTCAGGTTTTGCAGTGCCGCTGCAGTGCTCTTGAATGTGGCTGAACAGCGTCTCATCTGCAAGAGATCTTCCAATAGTATAGTACCATCATATATCCCGTACAGTAATATAGTATCCCTTCATCTAGTACCACTATATATCCCTTATAGTATCCCTTTAAGGATCCCTTTAAAAGAGCCCCTGTTCTAAGTAGTAGTATAGTACCAGCATATATCCCGCCTTATAGTATCCCTTTATAAGGATCCCATGAAAGGAATCCCTGTTCTAACTATTATATATCCCTTATAGTATCCCTTTAAGGATCCCTTTACAGGAGCCCCTGTTCTAAGTATTAAGAGTGGAGCTCTTTTCAGTCGCAGAGCTGTGAGGATCAACCCATCGAAAGAGTTTGGCTTCGCATGGACCTCAGCCGGGCTCTGCGGCTGCTATACTAGACTATACTATACTATATTATTTTCTGCTATATACTATATATTTTGCTATGGTATACTATATTATGCTATGTACCAAACTAAACTATACTATACCGTGGTATACTACATTATGCTATAGAAACTAAACTATACTATACTACGTGCATCGGCACCGGAGATGTCCAGAAGCCGAGGCGCAGCCGACCTTCGTCTCATGGGTGCATGCCACGGCGGCAGACCCGAGTGGCAGCCCCAGCCCCAAACAAGAAAAGCTATGGTACCACCACAAAACCTTTTTACCGCAGTGTGCTATACGAAACTGAAGTATACTATAGAATACTAGCGGAAAACTGCATTCTACCATGCGCCGCCAGGCTCGCCGATCACGACGGCCGTAGATGAAGTTATACGAGATCGAAGTATACTATGGAATGCTCTGCTCTACTCTACTCTATACTCCACTCTGCTCTGCTCTTCTCTGCTCCACTCTACTCACTACCATAGTCTACTCGTGTCGTATACTGTAGTACAAAAAAGTAGTATACGACTGGTGGGTTCCCACCCAAAGGATTGTGGGACTGAGTGACTAGGGTCGTGGCGGTTTTGACGCCTGTAGTAGCCCAAACCCTAAACCCTAAGTACACCCGAAGCCCTAAACGCCGAAAAAGGCCCTGCACCCTAAACCCAAAATTCTGAAACCCTAAAGCCTAAGCCGAAGCCCTAAACTCTGAAACCCTAAACGCAACCTTAAAGCCGAAGCCGTAACCCTAAACCCTAAACCCTAAGCCCTAAATTCCCATACCCACCCTTTTTCTTAGGGTGCCTGGACCCAGAAGACATCCGGCAGTGATTGACACCGTTTCATGGGATGGACAACGGGTGGAGCCGTTGGAGAGTGGTCAAACTCAGCCCCGGTGGCGCCCATATTTTGACAGAAGGATTCTCAAGAGATTTAAAAAAACGCGACGACGAAAGCCGTACGCCGATTCCCTTTGGCTCTCTCACAAAAGTGGCCCGGCAGGTCACGGGGGCTCCAGGCCGGTCCTAGGGCGGCAGAGCCCCTTGGCCGCCCCTAACCCTTCTGGCCCCCTGGCCTTCTCGGCCCCTTTTGCCGAGGACTCGCCATCAAAGGGAGCAGGAGGCGACCAGGGCAGAGGTGGGAATTGAGGGCGTAAGCCCTAAACCCTAAAAGGTAATATTTTGGGTGGTAGCCTGTGTGAGCTCAGAGTGGGTGGGAAAAGAAACAGAAACCAATTTGTAATTGTTTGGTGGTGGAATCGCATTCCAATGCTATAATTACGTAGATATGCCGCCCCCCCACACCCTTGGGAGTGTTGAGGCGGCATCCTACATAGAAAATACTGCCGATGAAGGGCGAGACACCCTAAACCCTAAGCCCTAAGCCCTAAACCCTAAAAACCCTACGCCACCGGCGATTTGGGGGCCTAGGCCTGGCGCGCTTGCACGCCGTCCCCCCCTCGCTGCGTTGCCGACCGCGAGGCCGGTTTCTTGAGCTTCCCCGAAGTGTAGTGTAGTGTAGTATATAATATATGGTATATAGTATAATATATGGTCTATAGTATAATATATGGTATATAGTATCATATATGGTATATTACGGTATATAGTATAATTAAAAGTATAGTGTAGTATAGTATACAGTATCGTGAATTCGAGATAGTATAGTATCATGGTATAGTATAGTCTGGTGTAGTGTCGGGCAGAATCGTGTAGATTATGGTATAGTATAGAATAGCATCGTGCACAAAGGATCATGGGACCTTTGTAACTGGGGTTGTAAATAAGGTTATTTCATGCGGTAGTGCCCAATTAAATTGTGCTAACCTGAGTCTGCAAGTAGCCTCAGGCAAGCAGCGCGTCTGCCCCGCCTGGCGTGGCTTTCTGGATGACGGACTCGCTGGCAAGGCCACCACTTCGCCCTCTTTTGCTGTTGTGTCGGTGTACTTAGCCGCGGATAGGATGGTTTTATATAGCTTCGTCCCGTATAGTGTCGCATAGCACAGCATGGCATAGCTTAGTATGGAACAGCACAGTATAGAGGATAGCAAACAAAAGTATAGTACCTGTTTTTGAAAGGATAGTATCTCATAGAACATTACTTCTCCTCATAGAATATCACTTCTCCGTCGGAGGCCCTGGCAAAAGATCCACCTGGCTTGCCGGAGGCCCGAGGCAGACTGTGAGACGTGAATCTTCTGCACTCGTCCATCATCGTGCCCAGCATCTAAAGCCTCTGGCGGAAAGGAAGTGATCAAAGAAAACGAAAGCTCTAAACTCCTAAGCTCTAAACCCAAACCCTTAAGCCCGAAACTTAACCCGAAAGCCTAAGCCCGAAGCCCTGAACCCTGAACCCGAAACACTGGCGTGACAAGGATCCGGCACGATCACTCCTACTCCTGAAAGTTGAGATGCCATGCCTCACTTCAAAATTTTCTAACATAATATGCTATGACATATATACTACGCTGTACTATACGATAATATGATGTTATACTATATCACACTATACTGTACTATGTTATGCCGTACTATACCTATGCTAGACCATGACATGGAGCTGACGCGCAGGCACCGGATGCGGCCATGCTTTCGGCTTGCGTTGAGGTTCGCGGCTCAGGCAACTACCGAGAGCCGTAATAGCTAGGAATTCTTCAGCGCATTGTACTGGTAGTTATGGAAAAGAGACACCAGAGACTCCAGCACCCTACCTATATTTCGATGAAAGCGTCCGGAGTGGATGCGAGGGCACTTGCGTTGTTTTGGTTGAGCTCAGTAAGGCACCTTACAACCCAATGCTGGCCATGCTGGCTCGATAATTACACAGCTGCTTACATGCTGCTTCTCTTCGCCCGGGACGAGCATGATGACCAGGACCAGTACGTAGTAGTCGCAGTCGTAGCCATCGTCGTGGTAGTGGTGGTCGTGGTCGTAGTCGCAGTCGCAGTTGTAGTCATGGTCGCAGTCGTGGTGCTAGTACTAGTAGTGGTAGTTGTGGTCGTGTAGCAGTAGCAGTAGCCACAGCACCAGTAGTGGTAGTCGTGGTAGTCGAGGTCATATGAGTGGTCATAGTGGTAGTGGTAGTAGTAGTAGTAGTAGTAGTAGTAGTAGTAGTAGTAGTAGTAGTAGTAGTAGTAGTAGTAGTAGTAGTAGTAGTAGTAGTAGTAATAGTAGTAGTAGTAGCAGGAGCAGGAGTAGTAGTAGTAGTAGTAGTAGTAGTAGTAGTAGTAGTAGTAGTAATAATAGTAGTAGTAGTAGTAGCAGCAGCAGCAGGAGTAGTAGTACTGTTGATGATAAAAATCCTGCATTACCTTAAGGACCCTAAACTATGGGAATTATGGTATACTCCTTACTCTGGGTAATGCAGGATTTATATCATCAACCGTAGTAGTAGTAGTAGTAGTAGTAGTAGTAGTAGTAGTAGTAGTAGTAGTAGTAGTAGTAGTAGTAGTAGTAGTAGTAGTAGTAGTAATAGTAGATGTGGGAGGTCGGACGCGGACTGAGAATGTCAGTTGCAGTGGCAGCAGCAGCACTTCTAGGAGTCTGATTCCCCATTCGCCGACCATGTTCTACCCGTTTGCCGAGGACTTACGGGAGGTGGTGCGGCTACTGAAAGCCCATCCTGCAAGCGCCGAAAGCTCAGTCTCGAGCAAAGAGGTTTCTAGTTCTTTCGGTTCAGGTTTTTCTGGTGTAGGGGACATCGAGATTCACTATCATCTCACGGAGACTGCAGCTGTTGCGCATTTATGGCGGTGAGATGCATTCCTCGAAGGCCAAGCCGCTTCTTCTGGGCGTCCGCCTTGCCGGGAAGGACCCCACCGGGTTCGCGACTTCGGTTGCTGAAAGCGCAAGGTTGGAGTTGCGAGGGAGCTCCAGCCTGCTTGCGAGGGTTCTTCGAAAATACGGGACCCTAATATAGTACCCTAAACAGTAGGATCCTTGTCATAGCAACCGGAAATAATGTACCCCTAATTCTTCGATGTTCCTCTTCAGGGAGCCTTTCCACAGCAGAACTCAGGAGTCCCCAGTGGTGGGCAAGCTCCCTCCTACACAGGCCGGTGTGATTCCGCGTGCAGCTTTTCATCCCGCATGCACGGCCTCGTCAAGTCTTCAGTTCAGACCCAAATCCGAGCCCTAAACCCTAAACCCTAAACCCCTAACCCCTAGCCCCCAAACCCCCAAACCCCCAAACCCCCAAACCCCCAAACCCAACTCTGGCTTTGCTTCAGGTTCTCGATGGCATCGCCCAGCTCTTGGGCCCGCAGCCTTGCAATCGAACGCTCCTGGCCGGGGCGCCCCAGGGTTTTTTCTTCGGCTTGAGGGTCTTTAAGGATTACAGTAGGAGCCCAAAAGTTGGAAACCCAATAGACTCAAACCTTAAGAGTAATGAATATAGGGAATCCCAGCACTATTTGTCCTTAATCCGGTTTCCAACTTTTTGGGGCGTACTATAAGGGTTTTGGGCCTATAGGGTTTAGGGGTTTAAGGCTCGAGTGGCTCAGAGCTTCTGACTTCGAGGCCTGGCAGAAGCTGCTTCTGAGGCAGCACCAGGAGTACTACGAGGCGCCCTCCCGCTCAAATCACAGGGTGGGTGCTGAAGCGGCTATGCTTTTTGGAGAACGCAGGAGCTTGTTGTTTTCGGCTTGGGAGGTACCTAAGGAGCCACCTTGTCTGCGGCAGGCAAGCTTCAGGCTCGATGACTTCTTCGACGAGGAGTTGACAGCAACACTTGCTCTTCACAGGGGTGGCGGCTGGCTAGAGCCGGCAGTCAGTAGTTGCTCACTGCATGCTTTCGACCATGAGACTCCGCCATGTAGCAGCGAGCTTGGCTCTAGCCATGCATGTGTTTGCCACGAAGCTCAGAAAATCAGTTGACGAATAGCAGCCAAGCACTTGCAAGCCGGGGCTTGAAACACATAAACATAGTCGCAACCATTATCGCAGTAATTGTTGAGGGCGCCGTCAACCCTGCAACGAAGAAAGCACAAGGTAGAAGAAGCACCTCCAAACCCGGGATACATCTCAGCGTAGGCCACTTGCCAATCGGGAGTTGTTGGGTTCTCCGCTTATTGCGTTTGTGTTTGACGACGTTCCTAATTCCGGAGGCGTCTTTTATAGGTCTTCGGCTTTGACGTCACAACGCCCTGTGGGTGGTCACATCGGGGCTCGAAGAGGCCACTGTGGGCAGTGCTGCTCTCATGGTCGCTCGAAAGAAGGGCAAGGCCACCGCCCAAAGCAAGGGCGATGTGGTAATGACTCCCGCGGGCCAGGACCGCATCAGTGAGAGAGCCTCCCAGCCTTTTCCAGTGCTGACGTGGTCATGGTGGCCTGCTCTAGACTTCGAACTATACGAGGATGCAAAAGTCAAGAAGACAATCAACAAGAGCGTCTCAGCTGAAGTTGGCCACACCACTCGCTCTGAAGTTGCAATGGTGGATCCAACAAGTCGGAGATGCTCCCACCAGTTTTCCAACAAGCAGTTTCCAATCAGAAATCCCTGCATGACTCCTGGCTTCCGTCTTGTCTGTTGGCTTCCTTCGAAACCCCTTTGAAGTCCTCGGACCAATGAAATCAGGCCGCCGGCGTAAGGCGACGGTGGCTCAAGCCAAGGCGGCGCCTGAATCAAGGCAAGCGGCAAGCAGCGGCAAGCATGCAGTGAGTGTAACTAGCGTCAGTTGGGGGATCGAGAAAGCTACTGCAGCTCCCCTTGATACGGAGTTCCAAGCCACCCAGTGGCAAGCGCACGTTTTTCCTGACTTGCACCGGAGGAAGCAGCGGCGCCGCGCCGCTGCATTGGTGTTTTGTGGTGCAGCTGCTTACATATGGTTGATGATACAAATCCTGCAGTACCCACAGTAAGGAGTATACCATAATTCCCATAGTTTAGGGTCCTTGAGGTAATGCAGGATTTATATCATCAACACTATGAGAAGGTTAGGATCTTTTGCTTCAATGGGCACAGCACTGCAACCCGCATCCCCGATACCGAACTCAACTGCCAAGAAGGAGGGGCCAGTACACTGCTTGCCGTTATCAGGAACGTGCTTCGTCCCAACAAGAGCCAGTGTAGGGCAGTAGCACTAGAGACCATAAGTTGACCATAAGTAATGGGATCCTGAGTACAAGAACTGGTGTGGCTGTTGAGCTGCCATGTCTGCCCGTTAAGGAAAAAGGCTGGCCTCTTCAGCCGTTTCAGGCGGGCCTGTGGGCATTCATGCAGTAGACCGGAAAGTGTAGCAGTGCAACTTATGAGCCGAGCGTCCGAGCGTCCGAGCGTTGCACAAGGCAGGAGTCAGGAGCGCCAGGATGTTGTTGACCAGAGCCCTGAGTTCTCCGTCAGCCTGCCTTGAAGTTGGTAGCGCGGAAGTCTTGACCGCCTGAGCTTGAAAGCTTCGTGCTGCCGAAGGCGGCGAAGGCGAAGAGGAGACTTGAGAATCGCTCCAAACTAGTCGCGTGCAGATGTCGGTACGCATGTGTTGGGGTATGGCAGTGAAGGGCCGGGGGGTGAGGGGGAGTGTGGTGGGCGAAGGGGGGAGTGCGGGCTGCCTTCTTTGTCGCAGGATCTGCGAAAGCGACAGGCAGAAGAGTGGAAGTCAATGAAGGCTCGCACAGTGTAAACTCAGGCTAACAGGCGAGGGGGTGGCAAGATGTTGTAGGAGAGTCATGACATGAATCATGTGTGGGTACTGGATATGTCAGCTATGGGGAACTTGGATTTTGAAGCAATGCTGATGTCGCTTGGTTATATAGAAAATTGGCAGTACCTTACCACGATCATGCTTTAATAAATCATCCATGCAGCACTATGCAATTCCTGCATCAGCTGCGTCACATGGTTCACCGTGACCTGCTCCTCATGCTCCTCCTCCCGATCCTCCTCCTCTTCCTCCTCCTCCTCCTCATCCTCCTCCTCTTCCTCGTCATCGTCAGACCATCACCAAAACCATCGCCGTCGCCATAGCCACCATGACCTTCACCATTACCATAATCACCCTGATCCTCATCTCCTCATCCTTATCCTCCTCCTCGTCCTCTTCCTCTTCCTCTCCTCCTCATCATCATTATCATCATGATCATCATCGCAATCGCCTTGGCCATTGCCATCGCCGTCGCCATGTTTGGGACCTATCACGGTTGTGCCGGGATGCAGGATTCAACTGGGGGAGATGTCAGGCTTCCTCTGCTGCAATCCGAAAGCCACGAGTCGCGAGAGCTCCTTGGAACCCGGACGACAGCTCCACAGGCGAAAGTGGCAGCTCTCAAGAAGGATCGGCAGAAGCTGCCCACGCGAGGCCCACACCCCTGCTCTGCTCTGCTCTGCTCTTCTTCTTGTGAGGGTCAGCCATGACTATGAATACAGTCAAAAGAAGACGCCCCTTGAAAAATGGGGGGGGCTCCCTGAGGCAGCAAGGAGAAGCGGCAGGCCTTGAACCAGGACATCCGCCGGCTGCAGGAAGACATGCAGGCGGCTTTTCCTTGAAGGTTCCCGGGAACCTGGCTAAGGAAGGGCTCCATTTGCTTCGGGTCACAGCGTCCGGCATAACTTATAGCCGAGCCGTGAAGCACGCCTTGCGCAGGCGAGGCATCTGGCGGAGCTCCGTGCTGCGGGTCTCGAAGCGACCACGAAGGTGCTCGGTGGGAGCTCTTCCGGAATCGTGATGTGTTAGATGTCGGATTCGTGCAGTCATTAACATAGGCTCTAAACTCGTAAACGCACGAGGCCCAAGCTATCCTCGTGCTGTAGGATGGTGGCAGGTCGCGGTCTCCTAGTCATGTCCCCGGCCCGAGCACGTCCGCTGCAGGAAGACATGGAGCTCTGAGTACTGCCAAAGTGCGGCAACGAGCCCCTGGGGGGAGCCCTTGCCACATAACACCGGCGAGCGGCGAGACGAAAGAAAAGCGTTGCCAGTGCTCGTCAGTGCTCACATGCCTTGGTTGTCTGCACCGCGAATCCAAACCTTGGGCAGGAGTTGTTGAATCTCGACGAGGACGAGGATGCTGAGAGTGCAGAGGCCGGGTGTAAGGCAGACCTAGGCCCAGGCCGCCGCAGGAAAGGAATGCTGAAGATGAAGACAAATCATGTTGAAACATCAGAAAAACATGGTAAAATGGGAGGGGAGCTATTCCGTGTTCCGACTGTCCTCGTTGACGCGGCTGCCGTTAGGCGAAGCTCATTCGCGAAGAACTCGAAGGCCACTTTTCCTCTGGCATCGGAATCTTCCGCCTTGTTCTGCTGATTGATGCCTTGCAGGTCTGAATCTAAGCGAGCTCTTCGCCGATGTCGATGAGGTTGTGTCCTACCCATCCCAGTGTGTCTCGATCTGGTAGACGCATGGGCACCTTCACGTCAGGCCACGATGGGATCCCATCCCGGCCCGGTCCTTTGCTGATCCGATCCAGCTTGGCTTTAGCTTGTGTGTGATCTTCTTTCATCTGCGATTCGGCGAACTGTGAAGCGAGCTCGGCTGGCATCCAGGCGCGTGGGGCGATAATGAGACAATGACGACTCCTTTCACGTGGGATTATCCGGAAGAGTCCTCACTGCCGGACCGCCGGAGCGGAGCCCAAGCACGCATTGTAAGGTGCCCTGATAAAGAGACGAACAACTCACTTCTTCGGAGGATCCCTACATGGAGCAAGCTCTACCTGAAGGCCGAGCAGATTCCACGAAAGCTTCATACACTGCTGGAAGGTTTAGGGTTCAGGTTCCGTAAGTAAACCCTAAACAACAGCCTTTCTTTTAGAGGTCATGGTCTAACCTGGCAATCGGATTAGGAAAAAGGGTTGCTTTGAGAGTGCTATGAAGGCCCCTACGCGGCCTACATTATGCCCTGACAAGCTGATCGTCCAAAAGTATTTGACCCTCATAGTAACCCTTACAAGAACCCTGCGAAGGATCCCTATTTGTAGCTTGCTTGTCAGAGTGTTTTTCAAACTCTGTTTAGTCCTACTACTGCTGTTCCTCGGTTCCCCTCTTTGCTGTTGTTCTTGTAGCTCAAGCATGCAGTCCTGGTCTTTGCCTTTCTGGCGCCTGCCAGAAGCATTGTAGTGCGATTGCTAGAACTAAGTTTCTTCTCGACTACAGCTCGCCGACTAACACATCATGTTCACGAGGTTGGCATCGTCGTGTCACTCCGTGAATATTTAAATTGCTGTTGTGTTTGGCTTGTGACTTACCTGTCTCATGTTTCGTACTATTACCACAACTTCATCACTATCTTGCCATCAGCATCGGTATAGTCAGTGCATGGTCATCCTCGTTGTCCTTGCCAGCATGAGTGTGTCATGTCAAAGTCATCTCCGTCATCATTAGCAGTGTCATACTCGGTTTCGCTCACAGAGACGGTACACATGACTATCACTATCTTGGCATTTTTTCTGTGCTCGTTTTTCACCATCGTACCTCAGTTCCAGACTTCATCAGCAGGAGGGTCAAAAGAGCCACGCCTCCGTCGATGAAGTTCGCGCTTTTGCAGGACGTCATGTCTGCTGTGGACACAGGACTGCGACCGCAGCACTGCTGTGTGCGAACAGCGGGGGCCTCTCTGCGGGCGTTTCAGTGCCAGATGGCTGCAGGGTTTGGTTTTGGATGTCCGGTCGCAAATGACGTGAAAACAAGTCTGCATAATCTGATCAGATGCAGCCATTGGATTGCAGTCTCAGTAACAGCAATCGCATGAACATGAACAGACGGCAGCGATACAGCTTTTGCAGATCCTTGGTTTTGTTGTGCTGCTGCGGTGTTTAGCAATTTTTCTGAGTCACAAAGTTTTGACTGGACAGCTGCGTGTTGTGCGCAGAAACTCCTGGCTGATTTTTCAAGAACGGCGTAGTATTTTGCCAAGAGATGAGAGAGCATGACAAGCATTCAGCCATGCTGGATTGGGCTGTGCTCGTCTATGCTAATCTTGCTGGTGACAGGTACTGTTCCGCCTCTCGGCGAACCTGTTGACGAGCTGAAGACTTTGATTGTAACGTGCGCTTGGGCCAGCCACGGTCCAAATGTAGAGATGAAGCCAATCTCCGGGCATCATTGCTCGTCTCGAGTAGCTCCCAGAACCTCAACGCTGGAAGTAGGTATGCGACGGAGCATGTTCACAGCTTCGCCCAGTACTCACTGCCTTTGAATGCACCTCGCCAGCAGTTCTTGAAGTTCGGTGTACCAGTGGATGTTGGCTCTGTCTTACAGGCAGAACTGCTGCAAAGGCAAACTGGGCGCGCGAGTTCGGCCACTCTTTCGTCGTCGATGCACGTGCGCGCGCGTCCGGAGGCCGGCCGTGCCCCGGGGTGCACTGGGCGGACTCGGGTTCTGGCCTGGCCGTTGCGAAGAGGCGTTGACGTCAAGAACTCGAAGGTCCTTGTGAAGAAGCACTGGGTCGACCACCCCAAGGTGACTGCAGGAGGCCCAGGTCAAGGAGGGTCTCGAAACTTCGGCTCCGGCCATATGGTCGCCTACTTTTCAGGGTTGAAGCACCTTCCGGGGAAGCAGCGACTTCCAGATGAGGCCATGCCTTAAAAAACAAAGCCGTCCACCCTATCCTGGACTCAGGAAGGGTGGGTTCTTTGGATCGGAGCCGATGCCGTCCTGGTGAACTTCGACACTGACATCTTGAGGCTCCAGGGGGCCCTGAAGCTTCGCGCCCGTTTGTGGAGGACCCATATATGGATAGGGCAAAAGTAGCCCCTCCTCCCATCCATGTGGCCCCTGAACGAGAACATGAAGTTCAAGGCGGGGGAGAAGGAAAGACTGCTTTGCATCGTCAGGCAGACGATTCGCCTCCACGCGACCCCAAACACGCAGGCCGAAGCTCCTCTTCCATGCACAGGGGTGGAAGCGTTCAGGTTGACGAGTCGAAGTTGAAGGTGCTGTAGCAAGATGTAGAGGCTGATCCGATGCACATTTCCGTCCCTGGACTCTTGCCCCCAAGATGGCAGGTTATCATCACTCGGGATCCACATGGGAGAGCGGGCGACTCCATGTCTCTCTTCAACGCTGATGTCATCCTCATTCGCAGGCAAGGCCAAAGAAGCGTCAACACAACTTACGAGCTTGGAAGATGCCTGTGCCAGGTCTCCGTGGAGCTCGCAGTTTCTGCAGCGGTGGTGGGACGACGCACGCATGAAAGAGGGCCGTACTGACCAGGAGGTGCTCGAACTCCTCTACGTCGAGGCGGCGTGTCATGGATCTGTCTGCCGCAGAGTTACAAGCTGGTTGTGCGCAAGGGCTGTTTGTTGGTACTGGGCCTGTGCGTCGCAATGCTTCCTGCCGGTTACAACTCTGCACATTGCTGCTCCGATTCGATGCAGATAACCTGATTTGTGAAAGCTGTCCGGAGGATGTACTTGGAGCTCGAAATGCCTTCGTCCTCCTACCACCCGGAGCACTGAATTCTGCTGCTCGCCTAGAAATGTGAGATCTTGTGGTTCAGACATGCAGGCATTGCACTCCTGCAAGATGTAAGAACTGGCGTGATCTGCATCCTCTCGCGTGTTGAGGGTTCGAGCGTGGATGCCGCGGCACTGGCAGCTATGCCAAGCTCAGGCTAAGCTAAGTATTGCACGTGCAGGACTCTCTTTCCATCATCGCTGGACCTCCCAGCGACCAGCCCGTGGTGCATCTTGGAGGCGTCTCTCCTTGAGTACACGTATTATCGTACTAGTATTACATGCTGCCAGTAACAGCCTTCAAGTTGGAACATCATTATCCTCATGCCCTGAGGGTAAAGTATGGCGAATCCTAGCACTCGTCATCCTAAATCCACGTTCCCACTGTCTGGGGTTTATGATAAGAGTTAGATGATATATTGGTATATTGTGACATTATTTATTTGCACTGCTTTTGGAATTGAAGCTTGGACCCGGCTTCTTTTCGTCGCTTCGCAGGCCACGGCGACGCCGTGCGGCAGCATGTTTTCAGCGAGGGCCTGCGGGTATTGTGCCAGGCCCTGGTTTGCTCCCGGCTTTTTCTCTTGCGGCTTCTGAGGTCGGCCAGTATTTTTGTAGCCCGGTAGTTAGATCCCGGTGGTCAAAGAGTGACGAATTCGAATCCTATCCGTTTTTGCTTAGAATTATGACAATAATTTTCAATAATTTCCGAAATTATCGAAATTCCTAAAACTAATGAACTTTCAATATTTATTGAAAATGATTGAAGCAAAAGTCTTCAGGAGCAGTTGGCTTCTCAGAGCTTGGAGCTTCGGAGCACCTCGGATGGTTCTTATGGATCTTCGCTGCTTTATGATTCGGTGGATGATACAAATCCTGCATTACCTTAAGGACCCTAAACTATGGGAATTATGGTATACTCCTTACTATGGGTAATGCAGGATTTATATCATCAACCGTTGCGATTACGACGACTGCCACGTTTGTGTCCTACAGTATTGTGACTGTCGCAATCAGCCATACTTTTTGTTCTTGATGCTACTACTGTTAAACTGTAATCATCACAGGCCATGCAGGATTGCTTCCTACACTCCAAACCCGCGGCTCTTCGTCCCCTTTCCACCTGCAAGCCTCTAAGGTGCCTACGTGAAGGCCCTTTGGCAGGAAGTCCAGTCACCCGGTGAGGCTTGGGCAAGAAGAGCCTGAGGGTTTGGGGTAATAGTGATGTTCATAGTATTAATTAATACTAATAATAGCAACATCGGCAGTACGACTAATAATACCTAGCAATACAGATGTGTATACTGCCCATAACAATTTCAAAATGTAAAAGTAATAACAATAGAAACGATAGTACGTGTTTGAGGTTTAGGGGATTCAGAAACGGTGCTTCCAGAAGAAACACGCAGGGCCGCAGCTCTGGGCACGTGCACGCCTCGACGCTGGCCGGACATTTCCAGCGCTTGGCATGGCAGCTGGAGGAGAGAAACCCGCTCGCCGTGCAGTTTGGGAGCGGTGTCAAAAAGAGAGCTACAGGTAAAAATTACATGAAGAGATTAGCAAGCAGATCAATGAACTTTTAGGCCAGGTGTGTACATGTCTTAGTATGTAAATACATATATATATATGTATATGTATATGTATATCTTTATAGACATACACATACAGATATGCTTATGTGTACATACACATAACATGTTCTTTTGATATGACTATGAGGATTGTTCTGAACCCTAAGCCCCTAAACCCTCAAACCTAAACCCTTTTCTCTAAACCCTAAACCCTCATCTCTAAGCCCTAAATCCCTAAACCCCTAAACTTTAAACTCTCAAACCTAAACCCTAAAATCCTAAACCGCAAACCCTAAACCCTAAACCCTAAACCCCTAACCCCTAAACCCTAAACCGCAAACCCTAAACCCTAAACCCCTCAACCCTACACCCTAAACCCTAAAAGCCTAAAAGCCTAAACCCTGAACCCTGAACTGCAAACCCTAAACCCTAAACTCCTCAACCCCTAAGCCAATGGCCAAGCTTCAGGAGTTGCGCCGGCCCGAGGAGGCTCTGGCAGTGCAACGCCGGGCTCTGGCGGTGATGGAGCCGGGGTCCGAGCGATCATTTATTAAGGGTTTAGGTTGAGGGTTTTGGGTTTAGGGTTTTGGGTTTTGGGTTCAGGGCTTAGGGATTAAGGGTTTAGGGTTTAGGGTTCAGGGTTTAGGGTTGTTTAGGGTTTTGGGCTTAGGGTGTCATATAGCAGCATACGATATTCACATTGACAGTGTAATGTACTCAATGTAATGTAACATAGTATGACATAAAACAACAGAACATACTACCTAGTGATCAGCGTTATGGTTTATAGGCTTTGGGGTTTGGGAGTTCGGGTTTGGGGTTTGTGGCTTGGTGGGGCGAGGTTGGTCGTTGAGTTTGCCTAGGCCTAGGCATGTGACGGAGCCCGTTCGTGACCAAGATGGTGATGCTATCCTAAACAGCACTCTTTGATTATGCTTCCGGCCTGCGTACTGTGACAGTGACGGTTAGTCAGTGTGTTATGCCGGACCCCATGACCGAGTATGCAGGACAAGCTTCAGTGACTCAAAGGGGTAGCCCAGACAGTACCAGACCGTTCATTACCATCGTTAAGATGAGCACTTTGATTCTTGTCATTGCAACTGCTCGAACTATTCCCATGATTACTATGAGTTATAGGAAGAATATTGCTACAATGATTTCTATTACTCGCCTCGGTGTGCAGGCGACGGCTCGGATTACAACACCATCAGACACACGAAACGGCCCTGGCCGGTTCCTCGACGGGCGAGGTTGAGGTTAGGACTGCTTCTGCGGACCCTTGTGTGCTTGTGACGCGGTGCAACAGAGTTTCAACAAGCTTTGGGATTCCAACATTCCGGGCTCTGCTTCTTCTGCAATCCAGCCATACCTGCAACAGCTGGATCCTGCTCAACGTCACTGTCGTCCCCTCCCAAACTGTACATCCCAAACGAGCTTGAGCTCGGCCGCGCGCATGAAGCAGAGCCGAGAGACGCGGGCCCAGCAGCTTGCTTTGCAATCGCCTGCTACCGGGAGGGTTGAGCCTCCAGTCGGGCCTTGAACTGATGCCGACCAACAAGGCCAAGCCTTACCACCACGGCAGGTGTACTTGTTAAGGAGTATCCTTGAAAGAGGGGGCCTAGGGTGGGAAAAACTGAGCTGCGCTCCACACCCGAGCGAGCGACACCGCGTGGGCACCTGAACCCTAAACCCTAAACCCTTCTAAATCCAAAAGCTTAGACCTTCTCCCTAAACCCCTAAACCCCCAAACCCTAAACCTTAAACCCCTAAACCCCCAAACCCTAAACCTCTAAACCCCCAAACCCTAAACCTTAAATCCCAAACCTTACAGCCTCTATAGAGGCCGGCCGGTTCCCGGGGTGTGCTGAGCTGAGGCCTTGGGCGTGGCCTTGCGAGATCACGGACGCCTCGGTGAGGTGGCGGGGAGCTACGGTTTAAGGTTTAGGGTTTAGGGTTTAGGGTTTAAGGTTTAGGGTTAAGGGTTTAGGGTGAGTTTCAACTTCTTTGGCGTTTAGGCTTAGGGTTTAGGGTTTGGGGTTGGCTCCAGTATAGGCTTCGGGGTTAGGGTTTATATGGCTCCATCATAGGCTTCGGGTTTAGGCTTGAACTTAGGGTTTGGGGCGCATGTTTGATGGAACGTGCCGGGGAACCCGCTGGAAGGCAGAACCGCAGCTCCGGGCAGCCTGCCGGGGGATGGCGAGGCCCTACCGAGTTGGATGCAGGGTTGAGGGATTTTTTGAGGTCGCAGGAAGCATTGAGTAATTGAGTGTGATGCCGTTGCTTCGCCCTGCAGGATGTTTGGCAAGAAGCATCGCCACTTCCTGAGCTCCAGACGTTCGCGTGGTTTTTGGTTGAGCTGTCCTTATGCCTGTAGGTCTGGTGATGACCACTGTTCTTGCCGTAGCAAGTATCAACCCAAAGCAGCCTTCAGCGTCGAAAGCCCATACTCAGCCCTGAGCCCTGAACACGTCCTGCAAGCGGCCCTGAAGCCCAAGAGCCCCGGAATCCTGTTTGCTTATAAGAACTATTGGGCGGAATACTGGTTACTAGAGCAAATCCTCTAGTCCTGCTCCCTTATCAGACCTATGAGGGCATTAAGGGGCCCTGTGCCCAGAAAAGCCTCAGGTGACGTTTTCAGCTGCGCCTCGCAGCTGGGCCTGGCGCTGGTCGAGCAACGGCCCAAGGAAGCCGAGGTGCGCCAAGGGTTGGGTTATTACTACTATTACTACTATTATGAATTATTCAGAATAGTTTTGTTTAGTATTCTCATCATTATGAACAATATTACTGTTATTGTTAGTTTCAAATGTTCTTCTTACACTGATTCTTCTTCTTCTTTTTTAATTGTTACAGTTGCTAATAATATTGGTCTTCTTCTTGTTGTCATTATCAGCATTACTAGTAGTTAGTAATATTCCTATTGTTATTATTTCTGTTATTAGTCTTAGTAGTCTTACCATCATTATCTTTATAAGTACAAGGGCTTAACATCGGGGCCGTTGGAATTACTACGTATATGCTGTCTAAAGTGACATCGCTAATCAGCATGGCAGTAAAAGTACAGCTATACAAGGAAGCTCGGATTCGAAGCCAGGCTCGATATAGCAAGGATGTATGAGCGCGGCTCCCGTGTAAGCCGCGCTGACAACAGGCAGCCGCAGCCGTCACCCGTGGCAGTTGTGATAAGTTTCTGAACGCAAAGCTGCCGGTTTTGATGCTGTTGCAACAGCAATGCTGCTGGTAAGACTATCTATCATGGCCTTGTAAGTTACCGCAGTAGCAAAGAGGCCAAGCAGCCTCTGCAGAACATGTGGGGCCTCCTCGACTCGGTGCAGGCGCTCTTCCGTCGAGCCCACAAGGGGTACACGAAGGCGCGTCTTTGCTGTGTGTGACGACCCCGAAACCCAGAGAGGAGCCAGAAAGGCGTTGTTTTCTTTCAGGCTTTGGGCCCTGAGAGCACCGCCACCGCCACAGCCGCGCTGAATTTGGCCGAGAGCCGCAAGCGCTTGGGCAGACCGGATGAGGCCAGCCCGCCTTCGAAGTTCATGCTTTGGGCCATATTGCCATTACATGTCCGGGCTATCTCTGTTACGTGTTCCTCCCTTGTTGTACTTGTCTTGTATGGTGTTGTTATGATTCAGCGTCGCGCCAGACAATATACCACAATATGCCACGAAATGCCATATCATACTATAACGCGCTATACAACATTACCACATATTGTTATATACCACTGCATACTGAAACATACATTCATCTACTGTATAACCTGCTACAGATGTGGAAAAGTCCAGGCCGAGCCACTGCTTCGCGCGGCCACGTGGATGAAGTATATTTTAGGGTCCATGATAGTAGGTTAAAGTAGACTATAGTATATATTATAGTAAATTATGGCACTTGCTGGTATGGCACACGAGTAGCGTGTAATGCAGTGCATTACAGTCTGATATAGTATGCTGTAGTATTTTACAGTATGTTACAGTAACGTATATCACAGTATATTCTAGTACATATAGTTTATAGTATAGTTGGGTTTAGTATAGTATACTATAGTATATTATAGTATATTACAGAAAATATTATAGTATATTATGGTACTCTTTTATAGTTTATCATAGTATAGTATCTTAGGGTCAACTTGTGTAGCGGCGCGTGTGTGTTGTGCAGGTTGCAAGAAGGCCTGCAGGAAAGGTTCAAGTCTGCAAAGAGAACCCTAAACCCTAAACCCTGTTCGGCCCTTCGTCTCGAGTTCTAAGACTCTCCTTCCCGCCTTTCGAGGACCCCAAGCCCAGAGCCCCAACTGGGCGCGAAACCCTGAACCCTTATATAAACCCTAAACACTTAACTTTAAACGAACCTAGACCCTAAACCTGGAACCCTTAAAGCCTAGAATCTCCAAACCCTAAATTTCCTCAGGACCTGCTCTGTTCTCCTGTGAGTGCATGCTGCTTCCGAAAACCCCAAGCAACGATTGTTGCCAACTGTAAGCTGAGGTGCTCAAGGGTTGAGTTTTGGGGTCTAGGGATAAGGCGTTTACGGTTGGGGTTCTAGGGATTTAGGTGACTTATCCTGATCCTAAACTCGAGGCCCTAAGTAAGGTAGTATTTTATAGTATATGAAAGTATATCATCCTAAGCCCGAAGCTCCAAAGCCCGAAATCGCAGACCAACAGCCTGAATACATCCTACACCAGAAAAGCAGCAAACTCCCAAGCTTCACGTTTCAGCTATCATATGTATATGTAGTGCATATGCAAATGCTAACTCGTCGTTTTCATTAACTGCAAACGTTGCAGCGCTCATGCTCTCGGTGCTGCAAGACTATCGACTCTTCTCGTCATGTTTGGATAAACTGCCACTAATTAGAAGCTTACCTAGCGTTACCGGAGGTGCGAGCTCGACTAGAGAATGCTGGGGTGCTGAACCACAAACCCCAAGCGCCAAACCCTAAACCCTAAACTCTGTGACTGCAACGTGGCCCTCCTGGGTAAGAGAAATCGAAGCTCAAGAAAAATGTTAGGCCACAAGCCCGAAACCCTCAATCTTAAACCCTAATCCGTGGTCCTTACATCAGAAGCCCGAAGCCCTCACCCTAAACCCTAAACCTCACAAAGCCTAAACCCTAACCCTAAACCCCAAACCCTCAACACGGCAAAACGAGTTCAAAGCAAGCGCTCTTAAATCCTGCACCCGAAACCCTAAACCCTGAACCCCAACCCTAAACCCTAAGACACAAAATCTTAAACCTTGAAAACAAACCCTATGCCCTACCCTACCTCGACCCCTACCCTACCTAAACCCCTAAACCCTAAACCCGTAAACCCCTAAACCCCTAAACCCTAAACCCCTAAACCCCTAAACCCCTAAACCCCCAAGCCGAGGCTGCCAAGACCCGGCGCGAGGCGCTGGGCCCCGGCAGCGCGGAGGCCTGGGAAGCCGAGGCCCCCTCTGTGCGGTCTCTGTTTTTTTTCTCTTTTAAACTTAAAAACCACTGTTCTTGAAACAACCTATGAATTCGGATCCGATTTTGGGGTGTTTAGGATTTACGGTTAAGGGGTTTAGGGTTAAGGGCTTAGGGATTTAATTGGGGTTTAGGGGATAAGGGTTTAGGGGTTAAGGGTTTAGGGGTTTAGGGGTTTAGGGGTTTAGGCTTAAGGGTTTAGGGGTTTAGGGGTTTAGGATTTAGGGGTTTAGGATTTAGGGTTTAGGGTTTTGGTTTAGGGTAAGTTTAATTCGGATCCAAGGGTTTGAGGGTTAATGATGTACCTTATTGCACTATGTTATACTATGCTGTGCTCTTACTCTAGCATGCTACAAACTAGTATAGTAATTAGGATCTGAATTCGGGCCCCTTTTGGGGTACTCTTTGTCAGGGTTCTTGCAAAGGCACCCTATCTGTGGCTGAGGAGCCGAGGGTTTAAGGCTTTAGGGGTAATGACACCCTAATCCGTGAAAGATGATGCAAGACTCGGCACAGAATAGGGGCATGAGTCAGCATGGTGGGCACGGACAAGAGTCGATTATGGTCCTGGCCTCACCATGGTTTGAGGGAGAAGGATTAGGGCTTAGGGTGTCCAGAATCTCTGTTTTTGAATACTGTTACTGTAGTTAGCTGATGCTGCTGCTGCTGCAGTGGCACGATGGAGACGAATTTCATGTCGGGGTGTGCCTCCAATATTACCGCTATTAATGCAGGCATGTGGTCATTCGGCGCCATTGGTACAAACAAACTGTGCTGCTAGCGAGCCTTTGTCATCGTAGTATTCCAGTCCAGCTTGGCCTGGACATCATAGTAGTCCGTACCCACATGAAGACATGTGAAAGTAGTCGGTCGTATGGCCTTATCAGCGATAGTGACAAGAAGCATTGAGAGGTTCAGACTGACAGCCACATCACATTGGACCGCTGAACCATGGTAAACCTCCACACGCGCGGAATGAACCTTTGCATCATGAGACACCGTCTCCCAAACAATTCTTTCAGACCCTTGACACCAGTGAGGGTGCATTTGTATTTCGAATCTGTCGGCCCTCACTGCCAATGGGAAAGCAGCAAGTCGGAGTCGGAGTAGTCTGAATATGCACCGCTGCCCAGCGCGCGCTGGCATCGCTGCTTTTGGACCAGCGGAGGCCGGCTGAAGCCGAGGAGGTGCAACTGTTCACGGCGACTATGTGTGTCTCTGTGTGCGTGTGTGTGGGTGTGTGGGTGGGTGGGTGTGGTTGCCCGTTTTGCCAATTGGACGTGTTATGACCCCGTCCGAGGGGGCAAATTGCAGCGGGACCTTGTTCCACACCCAGAAACACGAAACACGATAGTTCCTTTGTTTGATTGCCAGCACTGAACATCTGGTAGAACCGTAGAACAGTGAAGTCGGAAAGTCTTTCCCAAGATTCGTCAACATTTATCGGGGCTCTGCACACAGGGGCCTGGCCCCGGCTGAACTATGCTGAATTGTGGCAGGATGCAAATTCTTGCAGCCACCTGCCAGGATGTGGTAGGTGAACGAACCCAAACCCTCTGCCAGCGCCTCCCTCCCCAACCCCCCGGCGAAAGAGCGTGCTTGGCAGGCTGTGGCATAATGCTGGATCTACTGGTAGTACATACAGTACCACCTGCAAATCGCGACGAATGTGTTGCATTTTCATTCACGGCTGTGCATGAAGCACTTCTCAGTTGCGTGTGCGTAGATGCTGCTGCTGTGCCGGTTGAAGGTAGTCGCTACTCTGAGATGAGAAATCCTTGGAGCTTCACAATAATGCAATCTGATGTGACCTGATCACCGTTAAGCCTCTGGCATCATCATAGCTCTCCGCACGTGCGGCAACCGTTCTAGCAGCTCTAGCACACAGCACAAGACCAAGGGTCGTTCTACATGTGTGCAAGGTCCAGACTACTAACAGCAACAACGATCAGAGACTTGAGCACTCAAGATATTGTTTACAAGAACAGTCCAGAGCAGCGTTAGCACGAACAAGGCATCTACATACACCGGCGCTGTGTGTGGAACATGCGCAAGTGACACGAGTTTGTTTGCTTTGCATCCTCCATGCTGGTTCTGTAAGATCCCAACTATTTTTTCTGTTATGTACCAAGACTTCAAGATCCCGGTTCCGCGTCTGGCGAGCTGGTTGGGTTTCAAGGTGCTTCGTCGAATCCTGGCCGCGCAGACTGCCGAGGCAGATGACATGCCGATGCGCTTAAGTGTACACACCATATATGCATGTTGTGCACAAAGCGCACGAAGTGCGGAAAATGGCACATCAGTGTGTTTGTGCCGCTTAATTTACAGAGGATAAACCAGCCGATGCGTGTGTGTGTGTGTGTGTGTGTGTGTGTGTGTGTGTGTGTGTGTGTGTGTGCTGTATGTAGGTTTACATCTATCTACCTATTCATCTTTCCATCGTCATTTAATCAATCTATCGACCTATCTATGCTCTGTTTATCCTATCCGTCTATCTGTATATGACTGTATATGTGTCTACCTATTCTATCAATTTTTCTATTTGTATGTACGTCTACCTGTCTATCAGGAAAGCAGTCTGTGAGTCTTTTTATCGGTCTATGCATCTGTCTATCGATCGATCGACCTATCTATCTATCCATCTTTCTCTCTCTCTGTCTATCTCTCCAGCTCTCCATCCATCTCTGTATCTCGCCATCTATCTCTCACTCACATGCCTGCGATCTTTCTGCAAACTGTATACACACACGTATCTATATGTGTATATATATATATATATATAGACATACATAGGATGCGTCCCTGTGCATGTACACACGCACAGATACGTATATATATATATATATGTGTGTGTATATACACATATTATGTTGCCATAAAATATGTTATCTACCTGTACATCTATACATATATATATATATATATGTATAAATATTCTCACACACACACTATGTATATATATATATATACATACATATATTTCGATATGGATAGATAGAGACATACCTGGACATCCGTTCTATCCATCCAAGCCGAGTTGACCCACGATATCGTTTGTGGAGGGCCTTGCAGACAACATCTCACTCCGTAGATGAAAAAGTTGCAAGCACTAACTGATGCATCCCAATGTTTTGGCTACATATTCAGTGATATAGCATTCGACTGTTTTCTGGACTGCCAACACATGCGTGATACTCGATCGATCAGACTGTGAGTCATGAACCTACTTCTTCCCGTGAGAATGCCACAATGCAGAATATTTTGGATCCTTGCGAGGCGGGTGGTAAACAGTGCACTTCGTGCGTGTACCTTTTTGGCACGTAGCCCGTAGAACATGGACTTTGCTGCTGCCTGCGCAGCAGCGAAGGCGGTTTGAATCAGCTAAAAGCTGACCGCGTGAGACACGTTGTTGGACCTGGTTTGTTGAACAGTCTCATGAAGCAGTCAGAAGACCTAGTAGCTGTTTGGATGTTCGATGTGCGGGTGAACGCGAGAAGTGTGCCTTCCGGCATTTAGAGGATTTCTATAGTTCGTTTCTGCGGCAGGCTGGGCGAGCTGCTTCTTTTGCATGGTCCTTCTTTCAATCACTTTGCAGTTCAGAAGCAGCAAGATGTTGTAAGAAATAGCGCACATGCTTGCATCGCCTCTTGACTGTGGCCGTGTACTTATAGCACAGGCATGCTAAAGTGTTTATGCGCTCGCGATTCATTGTAAATTCCAATACATTGGCGCTCCAAAAGGCTACCAGCATTTAGTCACAAACCGTCACGACTTGCCGCTATCACATGACATTCGACCAAGAAGAGTTGCAGCAAGGTGCTGAATTCACATGGCGCCGCATTAGCACGAGGTTGCGTCAAAATCCGATTGACAATTCAAAACATTACATTGCATGGCACTGCATCACGCTGGAGCATTTGCATTGAGTTGCATCGCACCGTGCTGTGTTGCATTGACTTGCACCGCACTTCACTGCATGATGCTGCTTGACCTCCCATGGTATGAAACTGGATCGCATAGTATATACTACATCGCATTGCAGTGCATTAGCGCTGTACTGCCTTGCATTGTGGTGCGTCTGGTTGCGCTGCGTTGCATGACATTGCATAGGACGGTTGTGTCGCAAAGCTTGCTGGACATGATATTGCATTGCATTGTCGTACACTGCATTCTGTTTCAGTACATCGCACTACGTTGCGTTACTTTGCAAAGCATCGCGTCACAATATGTCAAAATGATTTGCCTGTCCTTGCACTAAATTGCGCGATGCAGTGTGCTACCTTACATCATGCTGCGTTAGTCGGTTGGCCGGCGCTCCATTGCGTGACATTGAGGAGCGTTGCATGGTATTGCTCTGTATTGCATATCACATTGCATGACATTACACTGCATCATGTTTGAATAGCTTGCAGTACGTTGCATCACATTTCGCTTCATCGCAGTATAGATTGCATTGATGGTACTGCAGTGCAGGTGGTTCGTACGTACGGTACATGCCCATGTAATTATGCACACATCTATCTCCTTGTTTCTCTGTTTATGATTGTGTTTGTCTGCATTCACAGATCTAGGTGCATATCTATATACCTTTATATGCATATATGTATATACATGATGTGTTTGCCGAGAAATGCACACATACATATAGACAATGGACATGAACGGATGCAAGACAGATAGTTGAGAATCGCTCGAAAGATAGATTTGAGTTGTGCCTCGAGGCGCCAACCGTGTCGACTCAGAACTTACTGCAGGCCTCCGCTTCATTTCCTTGTGAAGCAAAGGTCAAGGTGATTAAAGCTTTCAACTAACCAGTATGCGACCTGCTGCAAAGGGGCGCAGCGACTTGGCTCACAGTTTACGTGTCCAGAACAAGGCCCGGAACCCGTTTCAGCTTTCACTTACAGATGATAACGTGAAGGCCGTGAAGGTGATTGTCCGTGGATGTCGTGAGTGTTATTTTGCAGGTGCTGTTGGTACTTGGATGTATGAGCACATCCCTTCATATGTCGGAACTGCGATTCCCAAGTTCGGAAGGTTCATGAGGCCGAGGTCAACTTCCGCTTGGTCTATGAGCGGGAGCCCGAAGTTGTTCTGCAAGTAGTGTTTCCGGCACAAATCCAACAGGCCTTGTCTAGCCTAGAGTCTAGAGCTTGCGACGGCAAAAATCTGGCTCTGAGGTCGCTTGCTCTGCGGGAAGGCGCCTTGCTGACACAACGCAGCCCCTACGACTTTGTCGTTAGAGCTCAGGGGCCAGCAGCCCCAATGCACTGGCGGCAGCGAGCAATCTCGCGCGCGGCTGGCTGAATTGACACGAGCCGTCGTTTGAGCCTACCCTTGAGCCAGAGACCGAATGCATGTTGCGCAAGCATGCTGCCACTCTTGGTTTTCCGCCGAATAGATTTCTTCCAGGCCGAAAAGTGCACGTGCAGCCATGCAACGCAGCCTTTAACTTTTATTCTTCCGGAATAGGTGACTATTGAAGCGGTACAGTTTTGGTGTATGTTTGTGTTTGCAGGCCTCGAAAACTCGCTTGTTGAGTGGCAGGTCGGTGCTTCATGAGGCTGGGCGGCGCCAGGAGGCACACATCAGTGAACGATCCCTTCACTCACATGGGTAGTTGTCAAAATTAGGGTCCCTGTTTGGGGTACCCTAAATAATAGGTGCTTTAGGGACCCTAGTTTTGACAACCACTCACATGCATGTGTGTTATCAGACCTTGAGCCCCGAAGCCCCGGAACTTTGGAGGCTACAGAGCTGTTCGAGCTTGCGACAGATGGCCTGAAGAGGACTCGCATCTTTCCGGTGCTCCAGGGCTGAAAGACCGTTCATGAACATCCACAGCTCTTCGGCTGCTGAAAGCGTTCGATGCGTCCTCAAGTGGGGTCAGGACGCTTGGAGCGGACCATCCAAACTACAAAGCTGCGCGTGCGAGCCCTGGCTGTCGTGCTGGTTTTCATCAGTTCGCCAAGCTCAGAAGCACATGAAAGGCTTTTTGGCAGGGCTTCGTGCACGATGGTCTGCATGTTCTGGAGGTGTGAGGATCTGGAATTCGAGAAACCTTGACTTTGCGACCTTCCCGCCGTACCTATAGCATTGAGCTCCTAGCATCCGCCAAATTGAGTCATCCCGGTCATATACTGTATGAATATGATATATTCGTCTATTCCGGTAAATGTCATGGCATTATACGACATTTTAGTACCTATTACAGTGTTGTGTAACATTATACCACCTATTACATTGGATTACATTTTTGTTATTTCGCATGAAAGGACAGTACATTGGATTATATCTCAATCTATCACATTATACTACAATATTGCATCATATGAAGTTATATTTCGTCATATTACATCTTACTTCATTGCGGTTTACTACATTACATTTTACTACATTACATTACCTTCTGTTCTATGCTATTCTGTTCTACTCTGTTATACTTAACAATACTTTACATCGTTTATTCTGTTCTTTTCTATTTACTCGACATGAACAGGCGTAGCAATTGCACGCTCTGGATGCTGTCCTTCCTGTCAGGTCAAAACTACGAAGATTTGAAGCGGAGTGCAGGCGCCGCAGTTTCATGCGCGAATCTCGCAGAGGCTTCAGGTGAACCCTCGACCCTGAACCTTCCAAAGCTTGACCGCGAGGAGGCAAGCTTGCTGCAGCCGAGCAGTGAGAGGAGCCGACTTCGAAGTTCTGAGGCCTGAATCTTAGGGCTACTTAGAAATAGTTTTTAATCTTTGGTTACTAGAATCCCAAAGAAACAGCTCAAATTATAATTTTTGCTAGGGTTCTAAGTTCAGTATAGGAGTTGCCTGCAGCTGAATGCTGAAACCCAGGGTTCACACTCGAGACGGGGGTTCCTTATGACAGTTATAGTATCATATACCCCCAAACCCTATTCTAATCATTAAGGCCCCTGCATTATAGCACCCTTATAGATCCCATACACTAACCCCTTATAGACCCCTTTAAAAAGGGAGCCCTACTCTAATTATTAGGGGCCCCTATGCTAGGTCCCTTGACGCCTTACGCAGGGCGATTCCGGAGATCGGTCTTAGCCGGTCGACTCGGCCGGGAGATCTTCGAGGCGATGAGGCTGAGGCCTGGCACAAAGGGGATGGCGGGGGGGGGGGGGGGGGGGGCAGTAACTTTGGGCTTATGGATAATTCGAGTCCTAAGCCCTAAACTGCCCTATACCCTAAACCTTAAACCTTAAGTGAGAGTTTGTAAAGCTACTATTTTAGGGTACTATATTAGGGTTCCCGATTTTCGGAAACTCCCATGTATCTACTACAGACACTACTGCGACCAAGACTATAGGGGCATATTCTGACCTGGTGGCTTTAGCATCTTCAGCTTGGCCCAGCTTGCGTCGGTCCGTCTCCGGTCTTCATCTCGGCACCCCATGGCGATCGCCAGCGATGTCGAGGACCAGCACTCCCCAGCAGGAGCTCCTCGAAGCGGCACCGTCGCGTGTGAGCCGCATGCGTTGGGCCGGCCTGGGCTTGGCGCTGCTCGTGACGTTCGTGGTGGGCATCCTTTTCGGCCGTGGGACGAAGCCCAAGCCTATGGAGCCCAGCGCCGCCGCCCTGCTGGGTGCCCTGGTGCAGAAGTCCGGGGTTGAAGACTTGGAGCATCACGTGCACAAGGCATTCCAAATTTACGACGTGGACAAGAGTGGCCACCTCTCCATGCAAGAGTTCGGCAAGCTCATGGATGATGCACGCGAGGAACTTGGAAGTGTTAGTATCTCCCATGAACAGCTGCAAGCTGTGTTCAACCAGGCGGACCACAACGGTTCGGGCAAAGTCGAGGTGGGTGAGATGAAAGACCTCCTTGCACCTGCTTTTGCGGAAATGAAGAGCTAGAGCTAAGATGCCAACACAGAAGCTGGCATCCGCCTGGGCTCGCACCGCCGCGGGCAAATGAATCGTTTCTTTCGGACTTCGAGACCTGCGCCTTGCAGAAAAAGTAGCTGGCTGCAGCTGGCTGTGAGCCAAGAGTTCAAGCAGTTCGCGATGCCCTCATATCGTGTCTTTTGGTGAGTGTTGCGACAGCGGCAGTGAGGAGACAGGATAATCAGCTAGGGTAGTTCTGGACCGTCTTGCTGTGTATATTGAGGCCCAGAAGTAGCTCTCATGCTTCCGGTCAAATCTCGATCTCAGGACGCGAGCCGGACCGTGCTGCACAGTGACAAGCTTCCTCGCCCTCGTGAGAGCCAAAGTTCGAGATGCCGGGTCCCAAGCGAGCATGCAAGAGTTGGCCATGAGGGTAATGCGTCTGCCGCTTGGGCAAGGTGCCTCGTCTCGCAAGCTTAAACAGCACCTTGTTGGCATCCAAGGGCCGTGGACACGGAGACTGCAGTCGCCCCTGGTGAGAAGCGGGCAAGTGCTGTGAGGTGTGAAGTGGATTTGCTCTTGCTGCCTGACTTGCATTCTCACTCATAGCAAGGTGCGGGAATGGGCTTAAGCCACTGGAGATGAGTTCCTTCATGCTTACCATCAAACCACACTTCGCTGAAGTCCTGAACCCTAAAATCGTGGACGCAGTGGACACACTGCAGACACTCGGGCAGGAACTACACAGCCCGCTTGCACGTTGACAAAAAAAACAATGGCCCGTCCTATCTATTTGCTCCGGGGGGCCTCCCAGCAGGGCGATCTCTGGCTGTATGACCCTGAAACCTCGGACGAGGAGTCAGTGACCTTGCAGCAGCGTGACGTGTAGTCAATCGGCCAGGTCAGCTCTCCCGTCACTTAGCATGCAATGCAGGGAAGGGCGTGCTGCTCCCATGTCAAAGTGGCGAGCCTGCATGTTGATTGCTGCTGTACTCCCTGCAAAAGGGTAGGAAATTCGAGTTGCGTGTAGCAAGCGCCTGGGCAGCTCTCAGAACTGCTCTGGACCAGCGTACCGAGTAGAAGGGAAAAAAGAGCTGGACGACAGTTGACAAGGCTTTGTTCGACACAGTATTGGATTCGGCAAAGGGCCTGACTAGAGACTTAGTAACTTGTACACGGTACAGGACCGCATGATCCGCCAGCGTTCTTGCATGGTCTGGCATGGGAGTGCCCTGCACCAACGTGATTGGCTTACAGAGTGCGCCGTGCGTGGGGGCCGAACGGTCCATGGAGCTTGACACCTCACAGCTCCTCACGCACGCGCCGCTTGCAAGAAGCCCGGCTGCAGAGGTGTTGGCAAGCATGTGCAGCAAGTTGATGGAATCTGATAGAAGGGACTGCAAGAGTGACTGTAATTGGCCAAAGGGCTATGGCCTTTTTGGTTTCCGCTTTGACAAGGAAAGCACCTGGATCGGTGACGATTCTGTCAGCCAGGCGGGAAAGCTACTCTCTCTCTGAGCCTCAACGCTCAACTCTAGACCCCATAAACCCTAGCGGAAATCAGGTGACCCTCCAGTCCATGAGTGGGCCGACACCGGAGTATGGCGCATGCTCCAAGCCCAATACGAAGGAAAAGGCCAGGAGTCAGGGCCACTTCTGGGGTTTCTTTAAGAGAACTTCTACAACTCTATACCAGTTGCTCTAGAGACTCTGCGGGCTTCTTCAAGGTTTCTGTAAGGGTTGCGCTTGATCTGGGGTTGCTCTAAAATCCTGCTTTGGCAACAAATGCCGGGCGTGCAGGATGTGGCCCCGCCTGGAGGAAGGCTGCGCGAGCCACAGAGCGGAGCGAGAGCTAAAGTGTCTGGCGGGTGCTGGCGCCGTAGCGCTTGGGTCGAGGATGGTGCATGGGCCCATCTTCGTGGAAAACCCGGATGGTTCCATCACAGAGGCCAGGAGCGTCTGAATTGTGTTCGAACGCAACGACCTTATCCAACAGCGTGACGAAAGCTATCACTTGTTCGAGCGCTGCTGGCGGGCAGGCTGTTCCTTCCGATGCCAAGCAAGCCAGGCAATCGTGTGTGAATCTGTCTGAATGGCAGAACTTGCCGTGCCATCCATCATTCAATCACATTGGATTGTTTCAGGCCGAAGGGAGATCGGGGCGACCGAGGACGACGCGAGCTTTGCTCCTAGAGTGCTGGTTGTGTGCGTGTGTGTGTGTACAGGAGGCGATGTCTAGGCAGCACTCGGAGACGTTGTCAGAATCTGCCTGCAGCGGCTGCACCATGTCTAAGACCCTGGGCACTTCCTGTGCTTGGCAGCCAGGTCCAATGATGGGGACAGTGACAGCCTTAGCGCACTTCTGTTTGGAAAAGGTCTGACAAGGCTATAGAACTTCCGCGTCACAGATTACAACCGAGATGCCTGCGAATGTGCAATGAAGCTACCCAGACCCCCAAACAGGGATCAAACCATCAGATGCCGTGCAACTGGACGCGCTAGTCCCTTCACACTTTTACACTTTGATTTTTCTTGCAACTCTCACAGGTACCATGTTCCCTCATGTTACTCTGATGATAGTTCATACCATTGCTACAACCTTCTTACCACGAGAGCACCCAGGCGACAGCAGCGGAAGCGGCTCAAATGCCAATGGCATCAGCATGTCTCAGGAGGCAAAGACTGCCAACATAGCTCCTTACAGGCTTTTCTACGGACTTTCAGATTTTGTCTTACTGTCTGATCTGTATGGGTTGTACAGGATCATGTGCTTTTCGAATTGGGTTTTGCGGCTTTGCAGAATTGTAGACTCGGCTTTCAAACGGCGCTTTTTGGACTCAAGTCGTAGTTACGAAGTTAGCCGCCGGAGTCCACGGGCGACGAGCGGAGCGAGGTCGCAGGAGGCGACCTCGTCTCTTCTGCAGTTTTGCTCCGCGGCAGTTGCTGCCAGGTGGAGTTCCTGTACTCGCGACATGAGCGTGTGTTCATGCTGCTCCTGTTCATACAATTTGTTCTGGAGGCGCTGGAGATTGCATCAGTGGATTTGTGTGTAGACAGACACTTTGAGGAATTTGGTCGCTTTCCAAATCCGAATCTGATAGCATTTGAAACGAGTCACAGCTGTGTTGTCGTGGTGAGTGCTTCATTTGCTAGGTGTCGCTTTGCTGTGTAAGCTGGGCATAGTGATATGCGCATGTCCACGACCTGTATATACCTGTATCTCTTGTGAGGCTGTATCATGCTTCGGTAGAGATTCGTTATGTATTCCTTGGTCTGCCAGTGTTAGCCATTTTCTGAGGATGGGGAGCGCGAAGTCCAAAATCGAATCGTCACAATGTGCAGCTTTGCTCGAGTTGTTATCTTAGATGGTGGAGCCTCCGCCTTTCCACGCTTCACTACATTCAACCACCCTGGGTGACGCGCGAGACTACGCAGTACAACAATGTGCAGCCCCCTGCCTCCATCACGGTGTTTTCGCTATTTCATGTCTGGTGCACCATGCCGTAAACAGGCAGTCTTACCGATTGTGATACCGAAAATAGGGGACCCTAATCTAGTACCCCAAGAGTAGGATCCTTATCATGAGGACCCTAAAATGCGGTGCCCCTAATTTTCGGAAGCCCCCATATGCGACAAAGATGAGTAACTGTATGTGATAGCATTTTGTACTGCATTGTTGAACAAGTCTGCCACCTTGCGTTTCGTGATATGACGTAGGAACCTCGGGTGGAAGCTACATATCTCTACATGTACCTACGCAGCTGCATGATTCGCAGAACATGCATTATATTCATGCGCATGTAGAAAGATGTGCACAGCGATAAGTCGTATTCTATTTTGTTGTACTCTCAGCGTGCCAGTCGCTGTATGCAGCGGTCTTCGTCGTGCGGATGCGCCCGCCTGGGCCTCAAGGACGATAAGACCTGAGCCTGTAGCCGCAAATCGAAGATCTGACACTGGACCGCCAACTTCCAAGTCCTGCACGATCATTGGTGCTAATGCATGCCTGCAGCTTCCAGCTTCAAGAGAAGCCGTCTCTTGCCCTCTCAGGTCTATGTTTGAGTTGGAAGCCATGTACAACTGGGAGATCTCCCCCAAAACAGCAGAGGTTGGGTCCTTCTTGGCGTCCGTTGGCATCCGACTTCGTAGAGTCGCCGTTGTAGTTCTGGGACTCCAGGCCATCCTTTGGACGACCTTGGTGATCCAGGCCAGGTCGGATAGGATCGGCTCTGATTCCTTTGAATTCGGTGTCGCTGTGCTTTAACCCGAAGTGGAAGTAGATGCCGATCCTGGTGCTAATGACGGATTCGTAAACGACTCACAGGTCCTCTTTGGCATTGTTTACTACTGCATGGCAGTTTTATCCATTTGGACGAAGAGGCTGGGCATCCGCTGTGAACAGGGCTGCATGAGACCGGGGCAGACACTGTGATGGGCCTTCGTGAAAGCCTGCGGTACGTGTAATTCGCGACTCATTGCCCTCAGGCCGAAACACTTCCAGATGTTCGCCAAGACGTGCCTCTGTGGTGTCGTGCCCTCGGTGGTTCGTGATTGTAGGCTCAGGTGTATGCTGTGATGTGCTGGCAGCGGCCGCGTTGCAATGATCAGTGCGAAAACATGATGAGGGCATGCAGCTTGAGCTTGCCTTTGGTTGCTGCAGGTGGTTGGCTTGGTTCTTCTCGCCTACGCGGACAAGTTCAACCTTCCCATCTTCTTCCTCCGACTACTTGCATACATCTACGCAAGGCCAGGGAGAGAGGTGTCAGGGCCGGCCGAGTCCATGGGGTCGAAAACCTCTGTCTCGACCCACCTGGACCAGAGAATGTCTAAGTATTGATATTGGGGGCAGCTAAGGAGCCAGGGATGATGATAATCCCTATTAAAGAAGGAGCTAAAGAGCCAAGGGAACCCCTAAAACCACTGGTCAGATGTTCTCCCAACGTTCATTTTCTTCGCCTCCTCAGCGAGTTGAACGCGAGATTTCTCAAGACCAAAGCGGTGCTAATCTCAAAATCCAAATCCTCACTTCCTGAGCTGTCGAAAGCATGAGGTCGAAGAAATCCCAGAGCCTAAGCTGTGGAGCTGCCGATGGTTTCTTTGCAGGTTTCTCCAGGGCCTTACTGCCAGCATCCTCCTGCTGCCGGGTGCCCGTGCATGAGGGTGTGCCTCCAGAAATCGCGGGGTTTACGGGTCTTTAGGGATTCCCTGCTTCTGTCTGTCTGCCAGCTGGCGAAGGGAAGTATGTACCGTGTGTTTGCTTCAAGGCTCGTCGCCAGAACCAGAAACTTGCTATTTAGGGTTGGTATGAGGGTCCCTGATCGTCCAAGGCAGCCATGTGGGCATGGGTGTGAAAAGGAGCTTGCTTACCCCAGGCCACCGGCGAACAACGCCAACCGCAACGGCTGACAACCCAGGAAGTCAGCGGCGAGCTGACAAAAGTGGGTCCCTGGGGTAAGATCTATACGGCGCTTGGAGATGTGGTCGCGCTCTGATGCTAGTTGCATGGGCTGTAAGCCATAGCACCTCCTCGTGTGGCAGCATTCCTACCATTGCCCCCCGCATCAGTGTAGGAACCTATCAGAAACCCTGCATCTTATCCGGATTCTTCACGACGATTGTATGTGGTTAGGGAAGCAAGGGTTCTAGTTCCCACATTAGGGTTGACTCTCATGTGCTCTTTTGTAGCGATCAGATTTGACCTGGATTCTAAATATCCGGTTTTCGGAAATTAGAGATACCGTCTTTAGGAATTTAGGGGTCCTTCTCGTAAGCATCGCATCTTTCAGGGTCTGTATCATGGTCCCTTGTTTCTGAAACTCTCATATGTGAAGCCCTTGATGGATGACTGTCAGTTCTTGCACGGATGCCTGCTCGTGTTCATCTGCTGTGCACCTTGACTGCGCCGCAGCTTTACGAGTCTTCGGAACTATTTGAGACTGAAACATACGGGCCCCCTTGAGGGGCCTCTGCGTGGCCCTGGCGTGAAGTTGCTCCTTGGGCTGCAAGGGTAATACAGAAGCCTGAATAGTTGCCAAAGCATTCCTTAGGGCTCCTCGTTCTGATCAACCCTAAACCCTAAACTCCATCATGCTAGCTACCACCGCGCCCGGAGCGCTGCAGCCTGGGCCACGGCGACGTCAAAAACAGAACGTAGACTGTAATCCCAAAAAGGGTTTCGGAAGAGCTGCAGAGGGCGACCCTGCCGTACCGGATGAAACAAAGCACCAGCAGGGCGGACCAATATAAGCTCAAACCACAAACGGTGCAACAGTGGACTGCTCACGACTGCGCCGGCCAGAGACAGTTGCCCTGTCGTAGTGGAAGCAGAGCGGTTGGGTGCATCGTTTACTGTTGCAAGGTCTTTGCGGAGGTGGAATCATGGATTTCTGCTGCTGCCTGGCGTCTCTGCCTGTGTGAGGCATCTTCGACGCCGTTCTCGTGCCTGCCATGTACTGCTGTCTGCCAGCAAATCAGCCAGAGGCTCAGAATGTCAGAGGGTACAAGTCTGTGCAGAATAGATGTCAACTGCATGGTCCTCTAAAGCTCGATTCAGCAAGGGCCAATAATCATGCCGGCCACAGAAACAATCGCAAGATCGGCGGCGGAAGATTAAACCACGCATGACGATCCTGCCTACCTGTCTGTGACGACGGACATCCCAAGCCCTCTGCTGTCGATGCATAGGTTCTGCTGTGGCTGCTCGCTGCGGCTCGGGACAAGCCTGGTGATCCTCGTGCATGCCCCAACTGAGCACCTTGCGGCTCTCATTCTTCGTGTGCATCCTTTTGGTTGTAGAGCTGAGAATGAGACAGTAGCACCGACGAAAGTTTCATGCACGGTGCTCTGTCGTTTCTCGACTGTCACCAGCTCGATCGCCACTGGCACTATCAGCCTCTAGTGTCGTCTTTATCGTCCTCCCATCGTCAAGTCTTCACCAGAGCATTACGACCACTATTGGCGTCGTCATGCCATAGTCTTCTATCATCATAATGCAGAAGCGGCCATATTTGCGTTTGTCGTCAGGATGATGACGACGGTGGTGGTGGTGGTGATCATGCTGATGATTCTCATCCGTCCTTCGCCTCCTCATCTTCCTCATCATCTTCCCGATCGTTCTCATTGCCGTCGTCATCGTCTCCGTCCTCAACCTCATCATCCTCATCCTCACTACCATCGTCATCACCACTTGCCATCTTCGCAGTTATCGCGATGGAGTCAATGTAACAGCTCCTGCTGCTCCGTGGGAGTTACATGAGGCGTTGGAGTTTCAACATGGTTGAAGCAGCCGTCATGTTCAAGCCGGATACCTTCAATCTAGAAACTGCATGCAGCCGTGGTTTTTCGTCGGGCATGTGTATTCAGACTCCACAACTCCCTGACCGCGTCCCAAGGCCAATGTCGTTTTGGTCGCGCTCACCGCAGTGCGAGCGGTCTGCGTCCTAAAGGGGTCGGATGCGCCAGGCAGCGTGGATGCGTGCTCAGCGCTTAAATACTCGAAGCAGACACAGTGAATCCGACAATGCTGGGAAATCGCACGAACTCAACGGCTTAGGCGTGTTTGTGTGCACAACGTAAGTCTGTCTTCATGTCTGAATGTACGACGAACGTCGGGCCATTGTGTGTGTAGCAAATTGTATGTCATAAGCAAACAATGTATGCAACATCATCCTCCGATCTGGTCTCTGAGGCTCCTTCCCCGGCTGTTCCTTTGTTTATCCGGGTCTCACTCCCTCTGTCTGTCTGTCTGTCTTCCTGCATCTCATCTGTCACATTCTGGCCGATTACATATGTGTCAGTGTTCCTGGATTCCTGACTCGGGACCCTGACCACACGGTGGTCTATGCAAACATCGGCTATATACCTGTTGTCCATCGAGATGGTTACGTGACTTACGTAAGTGCGCGGGAGTGCAGAATGAATGCGCTGTGTATGTTTGTGTGTGATCTGCGTGTGCGTGTGCGTCCGTGTGTGTTTGTGTGTCTGTACGTCCGCATGCAGGTAATTGCGTGTGCATTTCTCCAATTTCTCCATATCGTTTGCTTTCGTTTCTTGATTCGCCGTCTATATGTGCGATGAATCTACCGTATGTACACATGTAGTCTAGATCTGATTCGGTCTGTTCTTTACAGTGCGCTCACCCTTAGGTCGGCGCTCTGTTCTACCCCGAAGAGGCAGCTGCTGTAGCAAGCTTGCCAATGCAGGCCAGTTGGGTGTGGAGCATCGAAGAAGCAGGGCTTGGAGCAATCCGCAGAGCCTTGGAAAACCCAATCATTCTGCGAACAAGCCTTGTTCACGATCCCTGTACAGACCATTAGACAGTATAAGCCGAGACAAGCCTGATTGAAGATCCAGCAAGAGCCCTATGAAGTCTCGTGCCGTTGAATGGAGAATGAGAAGAGGAGAGCGGGCACAAGACATCTCTGGCCTAAACCCTAAACCCTAAATCGCTTCCCTAAACCCGGGTGACCCCGAAGCTGGCTGACAGATCTTCTTCACGGCGTTTGCGCTTGCTAGCTTGCGGCGGACTCAGGATGGTTATTGGAAATGGTTTTGGGTTTAGGGTTTAGGGTTCAGGGTTTCGGGTTTAGAGGGTTAGGGTTTAGGGGGTTAGGGTTAAGGGAAGTGGAAGTAGTCGCAGCTATTCTCTGCTCTTTTTAACGCACTCGAAGCTTTGGAGATCGGCGGCTCCTCTCAGGCCCTTCATCTGCTTTGGAATCCATGGCGTGCTCCGAAAGGATGAGGCACGGATACGTTTGGGGGCCGTTTGGGGTTTGGGTTTTCGGGTTTGTTTGGGGTTTTGGGGCTTAAGCACCAACCGCCGCTAGACACGAAGCCCTTGAAGCCCTAAACCTAAAAACTGCCTCTGGTGAGTTGCATCGTTTCTTTGAAGTCCCAGAACTGCCATTTGCAGGGCTTACCGAAGCTTGGGATTATTCTGTGTCATGGGTCCTCACGACTAGGATCATCCGCATGCTCAGGGTAGCTCTCTAACTATCTTTGGAGTCTATCGTTTCTTCGTCGGTAGGCTCCTGCTGTCTGCACAGATCTTCTTAGCTTTCCTCCACCGGAGCGAAAGCCAGCAATGGTTGTAGTACTAGCAAGGAAAATTATGCTCCGAAGCGCCAAACTCCGCTAACTTCTTTAGCCGAGCCTAGAAGCAGCACGGACCATGTCTGCCTTCTAGCACACCCCTTGTGACAGAAGCCCTACGCCCTTCTATAGGGGAAACCCGAAGCCCCAAGTCGGTTCCCGAAGCTGCGCTGCTAAGATCACGCTTCGCGCCTACAACTTCTACTTGGTGCTGGCAGTCCGGGGCTCAATGCGACGCCCTTTAGGGTGTGAAGTCGCGTCGGAACGACTCATGCAGGCTGAAGATCATGATGTTTTTGCGGGTCCTAGATGCGGAAAATCGAGCTTAGTGGCTTTGATCCGGCTGTGCTTCCGCAGGTGGGCCTTTGCGTTTATTCGGTGGTTGAACTGGGCCTCTCGCTGACATGCAGCAGGCGCTCGGCCAGGGGATGTGTGTCTTGGGATTCTCGGTATGGCTCCAACCGAAGTTTGGCATACCCTGACATGGCCGAACGCACAGGCTTCCAGAGACTGCAAAGGGGGGCAATGCCTACATCTGCGGCATCATCGAGGCCGGCTTGAGGATATTTCCGATGCCAGGACCTGCTTCTAAGTCTATTGGCTCTGGATGTCTGAAGCACTGATCTTGCTTTGTCGCGGGGGCAGATCGTGGACATCATCTTCGTTGCCGCTGCGGCCTTACAGTTTTGTTAGGGTGCTTCGCTGGATTCCGACACCGTCCGGCACCGTCAGAAGTACCAGCTAGTTTCGGTCGTAAACCCCCAGATACTCTTCCTTCTGCTGGTCTATGCCCTCTACATCGTGTGGTCCCAGGTGCAGGCACGACTGATGCAGACTACATGGGAGTTTCCGAAAATAGGGGACCCTAATGTAGCACCCTAAGTAGTAGGATCCTTACTATAACACTAAAATAGGGTACACCTGATTTTCGGAAACCCCCATATGCCTTGTTGCTCGCTTTGCGCCTGCTAGCTCTGGCGAGGACTTCACGCTGGGAGGTAGCACGAAGTTTTCGGACTTGGAGGACGAAAATTGCAAGGGTTTAGGGCTTCGGGTTCAGGATGATAATTACAGGGTCTAGGGTTAGGGTATTTCTGGAATACAGGGCCTAGTAGCCTAATTCTCGCAACCCAACTTTTTTTGTCCCTTGGCACTTGAAGTTGCATCAAACCTAGGAAGTAAAATCTGTTGAGGACCCCTACACCAGCGGCCCAGTAATAGACCCCGGTAGCTGGTGGGAAGCTTGAGATACAGGCGAAGATGCTGGCTGATATGTCGCGTGCGTTGCGGCAGATTACAGGAATGCATGTCGTGCGATCAGGAGAGCTACGGCAGCATGGAGGCCAAGAAGCTTCTAGAGGCGATCGGGTTTGATTTTGATGCGGCGATTGCTGAGAAATTCGGAGTTCGCTTAGGGGTCGCGATCGGGCTGCCCGACAGCACACCCGGCACAGCACCAATCTCCCTCATCTCCATGTGAAGGCTTCACACAACATCCTCAGCTCTCACAGCGACGAGCCTGGATCCAAGCCTACTCAAGGAAGTTATCGAGGTCCTTGAGTCAGCTTTGTTTCTTTGTTTCGGCTGTCTGGAGTGTCGGGCAGACTTCAGTCGTCACGAGAGAGGGTTTTCGCAGAGCTGGTTGTTTTGGGGGTGCTGTTGCAACTTTTGCAATGGCCACGTTGCAGTGGCAAGAGTTGCTCCAGGATTAACACCGATAAAAGCGTCAGAAGGATGTCTATGGGGTCACAAGGCTCCACTATCCAAGTTTCCCGGTTAGTGTTGAAGGAGATGGCCAACTTTTCTCACACTGGCTCTCGGAGCGTGCCCCAAGATGAGGGCGAGGAAGTAAGCCCTGCTTTCTTCACAAGCCTTGACCGTTTTCCCAATATGCAAGTCAACGGTGGTCCTTCTGCACCCTGTGTGATTTGCCGGTCATGTTTCCTTGCACCCGACCCTGACAGCACAGCTTCAGATAGCGAAGTAGATACCGTAAGCCCCAATTTTGCCCGAATGCAGGGCCCTTAAACAGAACCCTGGAGATCCAGCTGCTGGATGTGAAGATCTCCTTCAAAAGTTCCAAGTTCTGAAAGAAAAGCAGCGAAGCGTCCGAGTCTCACCCAAACTCTACTGGGTGGTTGCCAAAATAATGGCCCCTTGTTGGGTACCCTGAATATTAGGTGCCGTATTATAGTAAGGATCCAAAAAGGGACCCGAATCTTGACAACCACCCTTATAGAATTCCACAGACCCCGGTAGAACCTTTGCAGTGCCCGTTCAGAGACACTTAATCTAGCCCGTGTGGTACCCTGAATAGGAGCCCTTCGGAGTAGCCCTGCCCTTCAAATCCTAAACCACGAAGAGAAACCTTGAGCTCTTAACCCTACACCCTAAACCCCCGTGCAGACGGAAAAAGCGGGTGCAAAAAAAAAGTCACCGAAAGAGAGCCCTACACCACTAAGACTGAGGGGCCTGGGAGCCGTCTTCAGCGACTTGCAGGGAGGCGGCGGTGGCCGCGGCACGACTTCCTCCGGCTTCGGTCAGCCCGGCAGCTTTGAACCGCTAGGAGTTCTGTCTTTAAGGGGGGGGGGGGTTCCTGCTAAGGGTTCCTTTAAGGATTCCCTGAAGGCTTCTTTTATGGGGCTATGGGGTCTACATAGGGCTTTGGGGTCTAGGGTCAGGATTCTGAGGCCCTCAACATCCTGAAGCCAAGCATGCAGCCCCAATCCGTTCCGGCATGGCCTAGTGGACTTTGACTTCGCCTTTCACCCGCCCCTGATCCTTTCTAGGGCTTCTTTGTGGGTTCACACATGGCCATATGCTTTCTCCTTGACTCGGCTGCAGCAGGCGACGGCACCAAGATCTTTGGCTACAAGCACGTGCCGGGCCCGGCATCTTCAGCGTTTAGTATTGGGACAGCAGGTGCCCAACCTTCGTAAGCCCTATACACCATCCTAAACCCTCAACCCTAAAGGCCCTTGAAGCCCTAACCTGAACCCCAAGGCCCTCCGGGAACCCCAAGGCCCTAAAGCATTCTAGACCACGGTTGCCTCGAGGAGCTTCAGTTCCCGCCTCCTAAGTGAGAGTGCCGGGATCCAGCTGTGCCAGCGCCACATGGTGACGGAGTGCCGAAACCCAGCCTTCAGCTTCATGCTGCTTGAAGACTTCCTCAAAGTTTAAGGGTTTAGGGTTTAGGGAAGTGTAAGATTTCGTTTCGGTGCACCACTGTCTCCAAGATATCACTCGGCGAGCTGGAGAAAAAACGGACAGGCTTGGAAGTGAACAGCACGCGGCGCATTGCTGGTACTAGCTTCCGAACACACGCGTCACTGCGAGGCTCAGAAATTCTTTTAAGTACTTACTTGGAGCAGCCGGCACTCTGCGGCCCATGCTAAAATTCTAGCCGCCTGATTTGCGATAGCTGCAAGTGATTCCTCAAAACACGCGCATCTACAGCAAGTCCCTGCTGTAGCGATTTCTGAGACTGTCACTCTTCTCCGAGTCCAATCTCACCTAGTCTACGACGTCGGCTGGTCGCTCTGTGAAGAGGGTAGGCCGTAGGCCGGCAATGGGCTGATCCCATGTCGGTCCTTGCTTGCTTCACACGGACCGAGAAGCCTGCGGAGGAGACTCGGATGTGCTCTTTTGGTTAAGAGATGTTTAAACTTGAGGGTGGCCGACGGAGCCTCTTCATGGGATTTCCCATGCGTTTTGCAACTGTTCGGCAGGTACAGAGTGCTAGGCTATGAAACTGTTAAACTTTAACACCACGAACCAGCCTGACCTCTGAAGCGCTAACTTTTCGGAATCCCGATGGACACCTTTCTAGTAACCCTTTTTAGGAACTTGGAAGAACCCGTAGAAGATGCAGACTCACGCTTGGAAGAGGAAGTGATGACACTACTTCGGTTGATGATATAAACCCTGCCTTACCCATGATAAGTATTTTACCATAATTCCCATAGTCCAGGGTCATTAAGGTAATGCAGGATGTATGTCACCGTTAGAGTGACTTTTGAGGGATACAGTCCCTGAAGCGGACCCCTAAAGTACACTTTTTATGACTGCTAAAGCATACCCACCAACGCTAAACCCTAAACACTCTTTATCATATATGTATTTAGACTTCAATTCATTCGTTGAACATGGTCTTTTCTGCGCTTTGTCGCCAAAAGCGACGAAGAAATCGCAACAATCAACGAAGCCATTTCAAACTCAATCGAAGAAATCGCCATCTTCAATGCCGCCAAAAAGTCTGAAAGGTATCGTCTGGGCTATCTGGGCTGACACTTCATTGAATTAGGGTTCAGGGCCTAGGGTGCGGGGTTTAAGGTTCAGGGCCCATGGTTCGTATGATAAGGTTTACGGGCTATTTCGGCGTTGTCTCATAAGGTTTAAGGGGATTTCTGTGGCTGTAGCAGAGGGTTCAAGCGCTGCTAGAGGTTGCTGATGAGGGGGTAATTCTTGAGCTCCAGGGTTCAGGATGTAGTCTTTAAGGTTTGGGATTTAAGCTCGAGGATAAACTAAGAAAGTATGGTTTCGTTGAGGGATCCTGGGTGGGCGGGTACTTCTTCTAGGATCGAAATAGCGAGCTCGGCTCGACTAGGGACTGCTCGATCCGGAGCTGCTGAACCCTAAACCCTAAACCCCGTAAACCGCCCCAAGCCCTAAACCCTACAAGGCCCTAAAATGGATAAAAGGCTCAAAAAAATTAAAAACCTCTAAAGACGTTAAAACAATCCAAGAGCAGGAGAAGGTGGATGTGTGGCTCACGGAGCAGCTCAAGTTCACACGCGACCAGCGGCTTGGCGGGAAGAAGCAACGACCGGTGTTTGAGATTTATTGTTCTTGGGTTTAGGCTAGGATCTATAGGGTTGAGGGTCTAGGGTTGAGGGTCTGAGATTTAGGGGGGCAGGGTTTGGGATTAGGGGGTCAGGGTTTGGGGTTTGGAGTTCAGGGGTTTCGGGTTAATGGTCACTCTGCGCCCCAGGCTTCAAGATGTCTGGTTTGCGGTTGGCCTTCAGAATTCAAGCATGTTTCCGGCTTGGGGCTTTCCAAGTTGAAGGTTGAAAGTGAACGGTTTTTCGGGCAGAGCCTGGGCGTATGGGGCTCTAGGAACCCAAACCTCCAGTTGGAGTCTAGGGGTAAGATGACAGTGATAGCAGAGCTGTCGCATGGCTAACCAACCGAAAATGAGACACCACCGCCCAGCCTTCATCTTCCTTCATCCTCGCGGAAACCAGGTTAGACAAGAAGTCAAGACAGTGTGAGCAGCTGGATGCAGAGCTCCGCCGACTCAAGGCAGGTGGCGGTCCAACATTGCATGACGAAGGCTTTAGCTGGACTGGCGTAAGTTCGTGTCATTGCAGTGTTGAGATAGGCAGCTGATCCAAGACGCAACACTGACACTCCACTCTTCAGATTTAGGTCCGGCTCTGCCCTCACATGGTCTTGGGATCTGACAGGAGCAAAGGCCGGTCGTTCGGCCGGAGGACGACATTCCCTCGGCTGAACAAAAGATCATGATGTGAGGGATTTTGCCGTTCACATTCTCTGGCCTGTGGTTGGAGAGGGGAGATGGCTTACTTGTGCGAGTTAGGAGCCTTGTTACCTTGAGTAGGGATTTGGGGTACATGACAGTCTTGCTACAATACGGATCCCGGAAGATTACTCATTCGCATCTCCGAAGGAGTTGGAAGCCTTGCGGGAATCTCACCGGCAGGACGGGCCGCGACGGGTTTCGCACTGGTCTGGGGCATGACGTTGTATAGCATTCAAACTGGCCCAAAATATGTGATTTATCGGAGCCCGGACCCTAAAATCGAAAGACTAAAGGTTGTTCTCACGCCCGGAGCGGAAGGAGCTTGAGAGGCTGTCTCAAGAGCTTGCCAATGAGCGGGACCTCCATCAAGAGGCCAGGCTTATGAACCGCGTTCCGTACGAAGACGGGCATTAGCGACCACCAACGCCACCACCACCACCGCCACCGCCACCACCGCCACCACCGCCGCCGCCACCCCCACCCCCACCCCCACCCCCCACCACCACCACCGCCACCACCGCCACCACCGCCACCACCGCCACCACCGCCACCACCGCCACAGCCACCGCCACCGCCACCGCCACGGCCACCGTCGCCGCCGCCACTGCTGTAGCCACCATCACCAGAACCATTGCTACTCCTCTGAGTCACAGTCTTGGCAGATGCAGAAGAAGATGAGGATGATGCCGATGCTGATGCGTTTCCTGATGATGCTGCTAGTGGCGTGGTGGCGATTCCAGTGATCATGTTGTTCGTGATGTGGACAAGCATGTTTGATGCATGCTAGTGGAGGATGGTACAGCAACAAAGGCCACGTCTGAGTGCAAAGCCTTCCAGGCATCGCGGCTTCTTCAAGGTCAGCGGGAACAGCGAGATGCCAAGGCTGGTCGGGAAAGTTATACTATACATGAAGCTCGGGTTTTGTGGCATCCCCACTCTACTTCGCCGGTGCTATCATTGACTTGATACAATCCAGCGAGTGTGTTTCCTTATTCTGGAGTCTTGCAGCTGGTCCCGTCATCGTTTCACTGTCCCGAGGTACAGATGCTTCAAGAGCTGCTTGGCGGCTATAACAGCTAACAGGGATACGACGCACAAGAGTTCATTGAGCTGAGTGCACACACACCAGCCATCAGCACTACCAGCACTAGTGCGCGCAATAAGCCTTGCATGGTCTGGAGCCCTTCAGTTCGCCAGCAGGCAAGTCATGCAATAATTGCTCAGTAGCAGCTAGGTGCACCAGTGCTATGCAGAGCTGTAGTTCCAACCAAGATACTTTCGATACAGATGCGAATACCAATGACTGTTGTCCGTTTCTGTCTGTTGCTTAGCGTAGTAAGGCTTCCTAATGGCACGCCACCCACGTTCACAGAGCCAAGAATCTGAACACCACGGCTGACCGTGGGCATTCAAACTGGCGAGAGGTGTCGTTAATGCAGATGCTGGGTTCTGGAGCTCAGTGATTTCCTCATTTTATGGCACAAAGGATTCGCATATGAGCTGCCGTAGTTTGCTTTATACAAGACAAGTACCCGCAAAGCACAAGGGGTTGCCAACACTACGAAAGCGCTACATGTAAGGAAAAGGAATACAGCAGCAGCGGTGCTGCTGTGGCGGCAGCGTTTGTGATACTGGCACAACAGGGGCAGCTAGTGCCAGTGGAGAGAACAAATTCCAAGCAGTACCGCCCGGGAATGCCCCAACTACATCGATCGGGATGCGAAAACTCCAACACTACAGAAGTACCAATCGTACAGGTCGTGCCAATACTAGTTCCTAGTGCTGGTAATACTGACAGCATCAGCAGCTCATTGCAGTCGCAACAGGGGCAGCCAGATGCTGCTGCGTCCGTCGTCGTCTTTATCGTCGCCGTCCTGATTGTTGTCATTGTTGGTGGTGCTGGAGGTGGTAGTTGCTGAGGCTCTTGTTTGTCTTGTGTTTCTTCTCTTCGTGGTCGGAGAAAAGTGTCTTTCTAATCAGGTGCACCAGATCTCAACTTTGTGGGAAGTCCCCAGCACGGCATGTGTTTCTGCCTGAGGGAGCTTCGCAACCTCAGCGATGGCTTGGCACAGAAGGCTCGTCGCAACATTGAATAACAGGGTTGGTCTGCTGGTTCTTTTTCTGCTTCGCCTCGATGCTGAGACTGCTTAGGCATCTCATGGTTCTTCTCTCTCAGTGCCTTCTGCAGGAGGAGGACATGCTCAACATTCAGTTCAGCATGGTCGAACTGCAGAATCGATGCAGCGATCAGGGCGCGGCATCCTCGGTCTTCGTGCTTTGCCTCCCGTGAGGGGCCTTGCGCTGCAAGGTTTGCAGTCCGTTTCGGCGGAGACGCGAAAGAGTTCAGGAGAGATCTCCAGAAAGCTCTCCGAACAGGTTTGGGCTCCAAGGTTTAGGGTTTAGGGCATGGGGTTTAGGGTTTATAGGGTTTATAGGGTTCAGGGTTTAGGGTGAGGGTCTTGAGCTGAGGCCCTGGTCGAGGAGAATGCAGACGCTTTCCAGAAAGCCTCAGAGGAGCTCGCGGAGAAGGAGGAGGCACCCCTCCGACGACACACGAAGTCTCCAAGTAAGCTGATACGAGGTAGTCACGTAAACATCTATGTCTAGATCTATATATCTACCGATTTCTATCTCTATGTCTATGTCTATACGTATCCCTTTATCTATATCTGTATTTGTATCTTCATCTGTATTTGTGCATTAGCTGTAGCTGCAGCTGTACCTCTATCTATGTCAACATCTTGACCATGTATCAGATATCTAGTATCTACTATCTAGTGCCGAATATCTAAGATCCCAAATCACACATCTGATATGTAATATTCATTATCTGATATCAACTTCAAGCATCTAACATCTAATATTTAACATCGAGTATCCAGTATTTATGGAATTTCCATGTCTACATGTGCATCCGTATTGCATCTGCGTGTATATCTATACATGTATCTGTATCTATACCAGTATCTGTAGATGGATACCTAGATAGATAGATGGATAGATAGGTAGATAAATAGATAGACAGATAACTAGATAGATAGATAGGTAGATAGATAGATAACTAGATAGATAACTAGATAGATAACTAGATTGATAGACAGATAGACACATAGACAGATAGATAGATACCTAGATAGATAGATGGGTAGATAACTTAACTAGATAGATAGCTAGATAGATAGATAGATAGTTCACTAGAAAACAAGAGTCTAAATATAGCATAAATTGAACAAGAGCTGTCTGCGTCCGGAGAGGCTCTGGAGCAGGCAATCCAGAGGCAGCAGGACCGCCTCGGATGCGAGCCCCTGGGAAGAGAGAAGATCCCTCAAGGGATCTTTACTATAAGAGCCCTCGAGGGGTGTTCTATTTGAGGGTCCCCCTTAGAGGGTACTATGGGGTTCTATACTATCTATATCATCCCAAGGGATCGAGGGCCCGTATGGGCTCCTTTATGGGCTCCTTTGAGGGTTCCTTGAAGGATTCCTTTAAGGGTTCCTTAAAAGGGACCCTAATATCGAACCCTTTAGTACCCTTACTGACCCCAGGGTTTGGCGAGTTTAGCTTCCGGGGCTCAGGGTGTCAGGTTTATGGTTTGGTCGAGTTTAGGGTTGAAGGTTGAGGGCTTAGGGTTTGGAGTTTCACGTTTTTGTGAGCATGGTCCGCAATGAAAGAGTAGCAGTTGCAGATAGCTCGGCAGCTGCTTCTGCGGCTTTGGTGTAACCCGGAGCCACGAACAAACCTTCCAGCTCATGGTCGACACCGTTTGGGACCCAAACTTCAGGGCTTTGTGGTTTGGAGTCTCTTTGAAGGTTCCGAAACCCTAACCCCTAAACGGCCCTAACCCTGAACCCTTAAATCCTTAGCCCCTAAATCCCTAAACCCTTAAGTCCCTGAACCCCTAAACCCTGAACTCCTAAACCCTGCTAGGAGCTGCGCCAGCAGATGAGTGCTGCATCGACAGCGCTCCAGGGACAGGTGAGCTGCCCGCAGACTGCGTATCAGTCGAATCAGACTGGGGTCTCCTTTTCGCAAGTCCCTGTTCATGTGGAGGGCCAGAAGAGTACTTAAAGGATCATGGGACTTAGTAAGTACAGGGTTATAAGTAAGGTAACTACAGTTATAATTACTTATAACCCAAATTGAGGTACTTATAACCCTACTTACTAAGTCCCATGAAGCGCCAGGTCCGACAGCTGTCACAAGAGCTCGAGCACTGTCAGGCGGGGCCACACTCTCCAACTTCTCCCGGAGCCGAAATAGGTGACTGAGATGTTCAGGGGTTTGTAGGGGTTTACAGGGATCGTCCAGGTTAATGTGCTCATCAACCCGAGGCCCTGAGCCCCAACTCCCCGAGAAGAAGCCTCATGTCGACGGCACGTGTCAGGCCGCAAAGTCTACAGCCCAGTCCGCCGTGAGCAGGCTGAGTTCCAAGACTGCTAGCTGCTAGCGTTATACCATGCTATGCTTTCGGAATTCAGGGTTTAGGGTTTAGCTTTCGTGCGTTTGGGATTAGGGTTTGGGATTTTTGGATGCATGTTTGTCTTGTCATCCGAATGCTGATTAGTCATGAGCAGAGGTTGACAACCAGACGGAATCACTTCGTAGTGTTTGGCTTGCGCTTGGCTCTTGTTCAGCTGTCGCGTTGTGAGCCCTGCCGCTCTGGTCGTTTTAATGGCTCTTTTGGTTGTGGCTTGTGCCCATAAGCCCAAGAAGGCAGGCATCTGATTTGTAGTGTGCCTGCGCAGGAAATCTAGCCCCTAAACCCTAGACCCTGAAACTCTTAACCATCTCCTAACCCCTAAACCCTAAACACTGAAAACCTCGTTGACCGTGAGCCTGAACCCCAAACTTAAGCGGCACCAGGGTTCCGCTCATGCCAGGCTCCAGGATGAGAATGCTTCCCTGGCAGCGCAGCTGCTGCAGGTCGGGAGAGACTTCGAGGATTTGTGGAGGGCATCTTCAGTCATTGAAAATATGTGTTTGAAGTAGTCCGTATACGTAGAAACCCCGTAGTAACCTGTATAGCAACCCTATGACAACCCTGCCCTTAACCCACCAGCAAACCCTATAGTAAGCACTATAAATATTTGAGATGCAACAGCAGAGCTGGCTGAACTCCCGATTCGGCCTGAGGTGAACACTGAGATGGAGTCCTTGCGTGAAAGGCTTCACGAGCAGGACGTCAGGGAATGATTCGGAATGCTAGCAGTTTCAGAAAATTCTCCTATGGTGCTGCTGTTGCTGTTGCGGCTGGTGCTTCTTTATTTTTTTCATTGTCGCTGTTGTCGTTGTCGTGGCTTTGTTGGCAGTGGCTGATGTTCTGCTGGCCCAGCTTCTTGGCAGTTGTGCGCAGTGTCGCGTCCTGTCTGTATCTCCGTCCGCCTGTCTGTCCGTCCGTTCCCCCCGCACATCATTCCACATTTTCTTAATCTGTGTTTGGGAGTTTCTGGAGAGATTTATATATGTTTATATCTGTGTTTATGAGGATATAGATTGTATGCATGTGTGCGTATGTATGAATGTGTGTATGTGTGCATGTGTGTATCTGCATGTGTGTATGTGTATGCGTGTATGTCTATATCTATGTCTATTGTGTGTATGGATGGCTGGTTACATTTATTTACATATATGCACATAATTGCAGAAAATGATACTTGCAGTATCTCTGTCTGTTTCACTCTCTTTCCTTTTTCTGTCTCTCTGCGGCCCCATCATCGTTAGTCGCCGTCTGGGTGCGGGCTCATGAACTGTTGGGTATTTTCAGCGAGAGCATCCGGAGCAGCCGCATGGCACTACGTACTGCCACGTCTCTTTCGTTCGTCGAAGAACACGGGTGCCATGAGTCTCGAGGAGACCGCTGTCATGTCTTCGTCTGATCGATCCTACCGGAAGCCAAAAATCACCCAAACAAACACGGACCAAAAGTCCAGCAACCCCTCTTCCTGGCACTGGTAGCATAGCATATCTCTTTTTTCTTTTCGCGCTTTCGCAAACGCCCGTGATTTGCTATGATCTGTTAGTAAACAAATGCGTACCTTTTCTACAGAAGAAGACCTGGGATAAACTGCGGCTAAGCACACCAAGCTGTTCCGGTTCAAGTTTCCGCGCTCTCCCCGCAACTTAAATTCCAGAGCCTAAACCACCAACTCAACTCGTAGCCCAGAAGAAGGCAGCGGGACACCTTCTGTCTCTCTGGTTGTGTTGTCCAGGAGGCGGCTGCGGTGCGAAGGCAAACCCAGCTAGAAGACGAGATCCAGGTGCGGGTCTCAGCGCTGAAGGCTTTTGGGATTCTGGACAAGATGAAAGCTTGAGATTCCGGCAGGCTCGGATGCCTCTGGCTCTCGAAAGTTGAAGCCCTGAAGTGCGGAATGGCTCTCCTAACATGTCAAGCTCGGAGTGCCTGGCCAAACAGACCGTAGGGTGCTGTCGCAACAGTTGAGAAGAGCAGCTTGACAAGCCCCAACTCCTGACCACTACCGCCCTGCAGCCTCAATCTCTGCCTCCCGCACGAGATGATATCGCTCCACCCCGACATACCCCGACGCCCCAAAGCCCCAATCGCACCGAAGCCGGCAACCCTAACACCAACAAAACCCCAAACCCCACGGCCTCTAGGCCCGAAGGCCCCGAATCCCCTCAGGGGCTCGTACAGCTCGCCTCGAAGTCTCAGGCCGGGTGGGGAAGGCTTTTCGGCTTGAGTCGGGGGCTCTTGGAAGAAATCCGAATTTCAGCTTCCTGGAAGGGGCTGAGAGGGACGACACCCAGGTCTGTGGAGAGACTAGCAGCTCCCAGCTTCCCGCATCTTCCCGCCGTTGTCCTGTGGTCATGGCGAGTCCTCCCTAAAACCCTATACCCTACACCCTAATCCCACCTACTAGGTATTCCGACTGTAGCAGGGAGGAAAAGGGCCCTCAAAGAAAAAAACCCTAATCCCAAAACTTGCGGCAGGACGGCTGGTCAAGCCCTGCATTTACACTGGAGGATCGAGGCTCGCGGCTTGTTAAAGCCCAAGGCTTACCTTTGGTTAGTAGGGAATGGAGGAATGGGGTAGAATTACAACTACTATTACTACCAGTCTTCCATTCCCTACGAAGCAAAGGTAAGAGGGAAGCAGGGGAAGGCCCTCTCCACTTCCACTTCCGTGCAGCTGCGCAGGGCGCAGCACGCCAGAGCCCGGTGTTGACGGGGCAGGCGAGGTCGAGTTCTTCTGTGAGAATTCCCTAAACCCTAAACCCTAACCCTAAATCCTAAACCCTAAACCCTTAAGGGGCTCCGAAGCCCAACCTCCAAGCCCTGGGGAAGCCAACGAACCGCTCGAAACTACTCCGAAGCTCCCGGAGCTCCAAGCTGAGTGCAAGAAGGCGCAGCGCCCAGCTTCTGTGAAGCCACGCCCCTGGTGCCGTCGGTGCTCATCGCTGCGGAGATTGACCTCGGCGGCTTGGCAAGCATTCCTCGGATTTAAGCCATATTGCTCCATTAAGGGTTATGTTATTGGGCTCTCTTTATCGGAGTTTCCGAAAATAGGGGACCTGGTGCAGGACAAGAGGTAGCAGAAGGCTTTGAGGATGCGAGTCATGCGAGCTCGGGTAAGTGACGGGTGTGCTTAGCTTGAAGACCGATGGACTGCGGCCGAGCAGCCATTCGAATTCTCCCGGCGCTGCTTCAGGTCCTGCCAGCAGTGGTGCCTTCCTCAATCCAGTTGGCAAATGCATGGCTGGGCGTAACAGGAGCAAGTTTCGGGGAGCCGTGCTGCTGTGAAGCTCTCTTGAGGCCGCGCTACGCTCACGGTCTCGCCTTGGCAGACGAGCTCCGATTACAACTCGGTCCGGGCCCTTTGGGAACATCTTTGGACCTTTCCGTTGCCGACTTTGCGCAGCTGAGGTGGTGAAGGAGTTCTTGGCCCACCATCGGGTGAAACCTATCTTCGAGAAAGCTGCAACTGGACAGCATAGCATACCGGAGAAGGAGAGAGTGTCGGATTCACATGCACGGAGGGATCCAGGGTGTGACACGGCGATGCCCAGGTCGTGCTTTACCTGGAGGCCTGTTGCAGTCGAAAATTGTTCCAACCTTCTTGATGAACTGCAGCTTGCTTTGCGCATGCAAACTTGCTGGGAACACAACTGTGCAAGTGCAGGATCTGGAGAGGAGTGCTACCACCTTCCCATTGCTAGTCAAGGCCGCTTAGGGGATCTTCTGCTTTCAAGCGCGACTGTAATTCCGAGTGGCATTCCTTGGCACAGGCCTCCTTGACAGAAATCTACAGCCGCTACGGCTGAAGCATGGCAATTCGAGCCGGTCTCGTGAGAGTCCGGTGTTTTAGCGCCGCTGCCGGAAGTGCGGTTCTGCGCTTGGGACTTGCCAGAGGGCTTCTAAGGAGCCCCTGACAGAGCTCAGACTTTTTCTTGGGAGCTCGTGGCGTCCGCGACCGTAGGCCGTAGCGCCGTAGGCCCGGCTGCCCGGCTTCGCTCGCAGCTCTCGGCACCACCGACCGGGTTTAGCAAGGGGTGTGTTGCGCGCACCTCTGCAGAGAGACGACATGATTTGGTGCAGGAGCTTGCCGCAGATACGCAAAACTCATGCATGCAATCCTCGACAAGCCTTCAAGCAGATCAGCAGCCGTCTTTAAATGTCTTCTTCAGTCAGCTGCGCAGGATGTGGCTTCCGCGGTCCTCACGCATGTCAGGAGTGGATTCCTTGGCAAGCCTTTGGTGGCCCTCAAGCCTTCGACAGCCTCAGTAGTCGGTAGCTCAAGGCCCCTACGGTTTAGGGTTTAGGTTTTAGGGTTTAGGGTTCAAGGTTTAGGGTCTCCGGAACAATCCGAAGCCCACATGCCAGGAGCCTTCGGAAGCGAAGCTCCGGCAGCCTCACTTCATAATGTCTCGTCATGGGTCCATCCAATTGGGAGCTTCAAATAGGGGCACCCTAATATAATACCCTAAATCGTAGGATCCTTATTATAAGAACCCCAAAATAAGGTACCCCTAATAAACGGAAACTCCCAATTAGTCGCCATGAAAACACAAAGCTGCACACAGTGCCATGGGCTGCCTTAGTATTTCATGAGATCAACACACAATTTCAAACGAATCTCCACCCACATGCTGCTGATATCGGCATGTGCGCTCTGCTGACTCATGGGCTACTGCCTTCGGCGCGTCCAGCTGCAGGCCTGCAGTATCGTTCAGTGCAGCATCGAGCATAGGTTTAGGGTTCAGGGTTCAGGGCCTTGCGGTGTAGGGATACCTCACTCTGGGTTCTTTCTATCACCATAATGATGCATGCATCCAATGAGCTTTTCCTTGCTGTTCGGATGTTTTCTGGGAGTAGAGCACTCGCTGTGATTCATCATACTCATCATCTTGACATATTTCCGTTACCAGAAATTTCTACGATTATTACTAGTATTTGCTAGGACTGTTTTTTCTATGTTGATATTTTGCTCACCCGGACAGGTGGCCATGCCTTGCGCTGTTTCTCACGGCTTCGGGGCGAGACAGCAGGCTGTAACTGAGCAAGTGGCGTCCTGGTTTGCCTGAAGAGAGCCTGCCTGTGCAGGAATACACTGCTAGGAGTCGGAATACTTACTGATAGCCTCCCCTTATAGTCCGTATGAGTATACTCGAACATACCGCAAAACCCCTTCCCAGTTATGAAGGCCCCGATCCCAAACCCCTTTAGTACCTTCACAGCTTGGAAAGGAGCCCTAGTCAAACTGGTAAGGCCGAAAAAACCTAGGTGGCAATTTGGGAGACTTTTTAATTTCCCTTATGGTTCCTATAGAGGTGCCTATTCATAAATACTTTTCAGAGCCCCAAAACCTACAACCCAGAAGCCTAAACCGTCCTTGTTAGACTTAGACCCTCTACTTCTTGATTGCAGCCTTGGCTTCGAACGTGTCCGCTCGCCAAGGCCTTTGATGATGAAAGAACTTTGCGTGGTTTCCAAGTAAACCTCAGCGAGCATCCAGCCTTCTTGTACGATGTATTATCAGTTATTGTTACATAATATGATATATTACGATATAACATGGTATATTACAGCACAATATAACATCACCTTCAAAGCCCACTGCCACGTGTCTGAGCGAACGACGTGGCTTGTTGTTAGTTTTGACGCTTGGGTGGCAACGAACTTTGGCACCTTCACTCACTGGAGTTAAGATGTGTTCTTGGTACTAATGTGTGATTCCCCGAATCAGCGTCCCATCTAGGTTGATGTGTATTTGCACAGACAGATGCGTGTTATGCCCGAGCAGTTCACAAGAATTTCACGCACTCTTGCGCTTGCACTGAGAAAGCCTAGATCCTACAGCCTCAACCCAAGCATAAACCTGAAACCGTGTCGTTCAGATTCGCTGGGAAGCTCTGGGCAACCACTGCCTAGCTGAGAGCTCAGAGATCTGTTGCTTCTCAAAAGGGTTTGTCCAAAGGTTATTCTGGTGGATGAGTATAATGGCTAACTGCAATGGTTGCTATACTTGTTGCTATAGTGGTGGCTATCATGGCTACGGTCGCAGGTACAGCAGCTGGAAGCCTCCAATCCCCCCATCAATTGCGAGAATCTACTGTCGGTCAGTTTGGAAGCTATCCCTATGTCCCGACCATGACCAGGACCATGCTGTCTTGTGATCTCGTTCTCGCCGAGCCCAGACGAGATTCTTGTCTGCCCGTGATTGTAATTGGGTGATGACGGCGATGGTGGTGATGATGATAGTGGTAGCGATGGTATGGTGTCGCTAGTCTGCTGATGGTGCTGTGATGATGGTGGTGACGGCACGGCCATGAGGAATGGTGATGATGGCGATGACGATGATACAGCCGAAGTTGAAGAAGAAGCTTGCTATCCTACGGCATTCTGATCATGGTGATGATTATCATGCTGATGATGGCTGCTTCCGGTTTGTTGCCGACTCAGTCTTGGTACATGTAAGGTCTCGCGCGGTGTGTCTCGGCACTCCGAGCCCTCGCCGGTGTCGGGTCCTCAACTTGGCAGGCTTCAGTGAATGCAACCGACAAAGCACAGCTTCGGGTTTAGGGTTTAGGAGCAGTCGGGGACAGAGATGACGGAGACGACGAGAACGAGGGAGAGGACGAGGACAAGATTGGTGCCGGGCGAGGACGGTGACACGCAACAACAGAACTTGCAATCGGCATGGTCGCAGTAGTAGTAGTAGTAGTAGTAGTAGTAGTAGTAGTAGTAGAAGTAGTAGTAGTAGTAGTAGTAGTAGTAGTAGTAGTAGTAGTAGTAGTAGTAGTACTTGTACTACTACTACTACTACTACTACTACTACTACTACTACCACTACTACTACTCCTACTACTACTACTACCACCACGACGACGACTACCAATACCACTACCGCTACCACTACCGCTACCACTACCGCTACCACTACCGCTACCACTACCGCTACCACCACTGCCACCACCGCTACCACTACCACTACCACTACCACTACCACTACCACTACCACTACCACTACCACTACCACCTAGTACTAGTACTACTACTACTACTACTACCGCTACTAGTATCCCACGTAGTACCAGTACTACTACTACTACAACAACAACAACTACTACCACTACTACTGCTATTACTACGACTACTACTACGACATCTACTACTACTACCACTACTATACCTACTGCTGCTGCTGTTGCTACTACTACTACTACTACTACTACTACTACTACTGCTTCTACTACTACTACTACTACTACTACTACTACTACTACTACTACTACTGCTTACTACTACTACTACTACTACTACTACTACTACTACTACTACTACTCCTACTCCTACTACTACTACTACTACTACTACTACTACTACTACTACTACTACTAGTACTACTATTAGTAGTACTACTAGTACTAGCGCTACTAGTGCTACTAGTGCTACTAGTGGTACTAGTGCTACTAGTGCTACTAGTGCTACTAGTGCTACTAGTGCTACTAGTGCTAGTAGTAGTAGTAGTAGCAGTAGTAGTAGTAGTAGTACATCCTTTGGTTTTTTGCGCTTCCGCATACCGGGGGTTCACAGACTGAGGCCACGCAGTGGCAGAATGCCACCGATCTTCTACAGGCCGAGATGCACTTAAGTTGACTTGATGTATGGTGGTTCGTACGTTGGAAGTTGGACGTCCAGCTCTTCGCTCTATCTCTCCGGTTTAGGAGATGCGAGCTCGCGGCCCTCACCCGGATGTGACCGCTGTGAACGCGACCATTGGTGCCTGCTCGCGCGTGGGGAACCCGAGTCTGCTTGAGCCACAGTCTTGTCGGGCAGTTGATTCACTGTCCGATTTGGACCCTCATCATGTCTCGCCAAGCAGATGTTTTTTTGCGCGTCTGCTCCCGCAGCAGCACAGCCGTGTCGGTTTGATGTCTGGTGCAATTGCATTCCATCTTGAGATTCCCAGCAACCGAAGGGCCTTCCGGCTCCTTCTAACAGCCCGGATCAGCAGGAACTTTGTTGGAGGCGACAGCTGAGTTGCAAATCTACGCACAGTGCGTGCGAGCCATGCCTGCGTTGGCGGAGTCCGAAGATCCTTTGCAGTGGAGGCCGCTTACCCACATAGACGTGGCCTTTCAATATATGCAACTGTCCATGAAGAGGGCTGCATGAAGCTCATGATGCTCCCTAAACTTGCCCTAAACCCTAAACATCCCTACAATCTAGACTCTAAACGCCTTAAACCCTATTCGCTGAGACGAAATTGGTCAGGTTTGAGGAGCCGGATGGGAAGCAAAGCGAGCTGCGCCCCAGCAGCTGGGAGAACGATCTTTGCCAGGCTTGCCGGGGGTGAACTCACAGCAAAAGCTCGGCGGATCAGGTCCGAATGAATTTGTATACAGAAGTTTGGATTCGCTGGGTTGAAGATGGTTGAAGTGCCCTGCCCTGCCTTTTCTTCTGCGAAGATGCTCGTGGCTATTGTCTTGTCCCCCTCACCCTCGCTACGGAGGTAAAACTTCTGGCGATGCATCGCCCGACGCACGATCCGGATCGGATGAAGGCGAGAGCAAAGAACCTTGTGTCATGTGGCAGGCTCTGCAATGTTGCGCCTCGATAAACAGGTCGGGAACAAGCAATATTGTGTTCCCGCTTAACATGTACTCAGACCCTGGTCTCATCAGCAAAGCCGCTATAGAATCCTACAGAAGACCTCTAAAACCTTGAAGAGCGATAAGAGCCCTGTAGAAACCCCATATAGGGCCCACATATACTTGCGTTCAAAGTCACCCCTCTAGATCCCTTTCCTGGAACCCTACAAAACCCTTTTGATCCCTTTAAAAGAATCCTACAAACCCCTATAGATCCCACAAAAGGAACCGCTTATAGATCCCACAAAGGGAACCCCTTATCCCAATAAAGGAGCCCCTGATAGATCCCAAAAAAGGATCGCTTATAGGCTATAGATCCCTTTAAAGGACCCCCAGCAATTTGCTCTCAGGCCGGTGATTACCCCTTCAGCTGGCACCTGGGGGGCCGAAAGCGGCTGTGGGAGCTGAGGCAGCGACACCCCGAGCCCTACACTGCTGTAGGGTGTGGGGTTTAGGGTTTAGGGTGTAGGGTTAAGGGTTTGGGGTTTAAGGTTTAGGGTGTAGGTGTAGGGGGTTTAGGATTGGGGTTTAGGGTTTGGGGTGCATGGTTTAAGGGTTTAGGGCTGTACACTAAAGTATATCCGAAGCACGTCGAAGCGCGTCGTAAACCACGCCATGAAACACACTCTAAGACCTAAGCCCTAAACACTTCATAAACGAGCGCAAGCCTTCAAAGCATGCTCTAAAGCGTAACCCTAAGCCTTAAACTCTAAACTCTTCACCTGAGTTTGTCAGCCAGAAAGCCTGTTTGGAGGCTACAAATGCGCTTCAAAGAGATACCCAAGGAGCGGCCCTTTGTATGCTTGTTCCGATCCGAATGAGAGTCCTTAAGGGAATTCTTGCAGCCCAGCATGTTTGCAGGCTTCATCGATTTCGCTATATGTTGAGAAAGTCCTTTCCCAACTGGGCAGGAGCCGCTTTTCTTCGCATTGGAGCTCAGCCGCTTCGTCGAGATCTCTGGCATGACACGCCAAGCGCAGAAGGCCATTTCAAGCAGGTTGCCACAATGATGCAGTTACAAGCATTCTGCCAGGCATTGGTCAGCGCTTGCCAAGCCGTTGCAGACTGCTACCACTCAAATGGTCAGGGGCTCATCCAGAGCTCGAATGAAGCAGAACTGGGTTCCTGGTAATGGATTTAAATTAAGTTACCATCAGACCATCATGGGGATCTGTAGTAAATTAAACAGTATGGTTTCCGTACTATGGTAACTTAACTCAAACTCCTCAACGAGAACTCGGAGAGAAGGAAAGAGATACAGACAAGACCACAGAGCTTCTGGGGGTGACCTGAAACCTAAACCTTCGCAACCTGCACACTCGAGCCTTTCTCATGCGCGACTGAAGCCACGCTGACGCGCTCAGACACCCATGTCTGGTAGAGTTTCACATCAACTTTCAGTATGATAGTGACATGATGCTGGTTATGAAGCATGCCCGACATCGTCGTTAGCATGCCAAACAGAGAACATCATGGAGCAAAAACAACAGCGACTGCCGGCAGAGATTTACCAGCCTCGGGATTCCTGTCCAAGGGGATGACCCCAGCACTCTGCTGGCTAGACGAGAGGTGGGAGCTTTGACTTCGATCAGAAGCGAAACGGTAGCAACAGCGGGGTTGCTTGAGGATGCAGCGCTTCGCGGCTTCAGGGGTTCTGTGTGTGTGTGTGTGTGTGTTTAGGTCCGTGCGACGACCCCACTCTTGGTTCTTGTGGGGATGCATCCTTTGCACATCCGGTCAAGCATTGGTAAGAATGATTCGCAATTGGGGGGGTGCCTTCGCTGAATAAAGGTCGGAATAGGCAGTAATCATATACCCTCGTAGCCCCGAATATAATGATTGCATCATGGGCCGCAATACCTTAGTCTAACAAAGAAGGCCCCTGCATTTTGGAGCCCTTACGGTACCTTATTATATAAATCGCTTATAGAACCCTTGCAAGGACCCTTGAAGGATCCGCGGCCCCTTCATGTAATGTTGTGATTTTTTTTCAACTTGGCTACGGGGGCAGTGGGACTGGCTGAGGTCTCTCGTTTACCAGTTACACATTGCATCCTACACGTCTCGAAACCCTGCTTGGATCCCAATGTCGGGGTATCGGCCACTTTAAGATCGAACCCCTAAACCCCGTAAACCCCCTACGCCCCTAAAAGCCCTGAAACCCCAAAAAGCCTTAAACCCCTAAACCCCAAAGGGCCCAATTCCTGAACTCTAAAACCCTTTGATCCCTGTTCCTGCTCTGCGGGAGGCCGAGCCCCCGACCTTTGCGATGCCCCTGTGCCCTGCCATAAAGAGAGCTTTTTGCGTTCGTTTGTCTGTCTGTATGCAGAGCGCATGCATGTGCGTATGTAGGTATGAGTGTCTGCACGCAGGTAGGTATGCATGTTTGTGTATGAATTCAGGTATCTATACATTCATGTGTGCATGAAGTCTAGGTTGTTGACCTTTGCTCAGGTGGGCCTTCGACCAGTTTGAGGCTCGGCGGCTACATGCATATTCTCGTGCAGAGCGGCGATGTCTTCTATGCTCGCCTCTTTCGGGACATAGTCGGCCGTTGTGAGCAGCAACACGGCAGCAGCAGAAGCAAAAGCAAAAGCACCACTCCAACCCCCTGCGCTTGCATCCTAGCCTGTGCAAGACGCTCACCCGCACATCGCATCGGCAGCACCAGCCTGCACTCACACCCAGCACCACCAGCACCGGCACCGGCGCTTCACTGGCACTTCGCTAGCACCCGGACCGGCCAGAATCATACTTAATTACAAGCCGATTCCGTAACAACAGCACCAATGATATGAATCACGAAGAAAGCAACCGTATCAATAACAAGAAGAACAACAGCAGCGCCACCGCCACGACCAACAAACACAGCAACAGCAAGAGGAACCGGCACCAGCACAGCATCGTCGACAGCAAGTTGCGTTCCAATACCAGCACTCGTGGTACTGGCAGCACTGCGACAGGCTTCAGAGCCAGTATTAGTAAGATGCTGCAGGGATGTCAGAATGATTGCGGCTGACGGTAGGATAGTGAGGCTGATGGTGACGATAATGATGGTGCTGATGGTGACGAACGATGACGATATCGGGGATGTTGTTGATGATGACGGCGATGATGTTGTTGTCAATGGTCACTGCCGCGATGATCATGATCATCCAGGAGACCAGAACTATGCAGAGAGTGGAACTGGGATGAAGACGCTTCGGTGAGCGTGTTCATCATCTTCGTCACATACTCATGATCATCAAGAGCAGCATCGAAGACCATGACAGCATCATGATTGTCATCATCTTTGGCATCATCATCATCAGCATCATTGTCATCGTCCTCATCATCACCACCATCATCATCAGCATCATTGTCGTCATCATCATCATGGTCATTATCGTGGTCATCACATATCATCACTATCATCATCACTATCATCATCATCATCACCATCATCATCATCCTTGTGATCATCATCGCCATCATCATCGTCATTGCCATCATAATACTCGTCATCAGCATCGTCACCATCATCCTGATCCTCATCCTCAGCCACGTTCATCATGCTCTACTTCGTCTTCATCATCCGAGGCGTCAACGCCACGTGTTCTCAGCACTTTGCCACATTCACATAGGGCCTTTCACATCATGTTGATCCTGAAGGCGAGACTTTAACTCCCAAAACAGACACAAAACCTTGAACTGAAACTCCGAGACCCTAAACCCTTTCTCTGCAAGCTCCTAAAATTTCATATTTTTCCATCATTTTCTTGAAAAAAAGCCTAGAGGTGTCGACTCCCGGCGCGGAGCCCGACCTTGCAGGCAACCTCGATGGCGTAGGTATGCGCCAGGGGCCCAGAACCAGGGAAAGGGCCGAAAAGGTTCCTTGCAGGGACTTTGGGGTTTAGGGCTTAGGGTTTAGGGTTTAGGGATGTTTAGGGTTTAGGGTTGGGTTGCGGGTTGAATGAGTGCCACTAGTGTTCCTTACGGTTCCTTGATGCAGTCATTCTTTACCCCTACCCCGAACAAAACAATCAAAGTCTATTCAAAGCGTGAGCGAGAATGCCGAGAAAACCGGTGCCAAAGGGACCGCTCCTCAGCTTGGGAGCGTCTCTGCGACATTTCCGGACTTTGTCAGCATTTGTTTGCCTTTCAGGATTCAGTTTAGGGTTTAGGGTTTAGGGATTCAGCTGGTGTGTTGGCATCCGTCGTTTCGCATCGCTGCTTAGCGCTGTATTCGCGATAAGCGCAAGGCAGCTACTGACTGAGATGTGCGGTCGATCGTCCGTTTCTGGAGCCGAGGTCGCAATGATGGTGCTGCAGCTTACGTGTCATCCCTGAAGAAGGCTCGATCGGTTCAGGGCTTAGGGTTTAGAGGTGGTTCATCAAAGTCTTGCCTGCTGCCTGAACTCCGTCTGTTTGGACCCTCGGCTCGCTACAGAAACTCGCCGCCAAGCCGCCGAAGTGTCCCTAAACCCTAAACCCTAAACCCTAAACCCTAAAGTTGTCTTGGAGGCATTGGCAGAGCTGTCGACCGAGCGTGTCGGGTGCTCGTCAGTTCAGAGGCAGAAGCGATACGGTAGATGATAGAAATCCTGCATTACCTTAAGGACCCTACACTATGGGAATTATGGTATATTCCATATTCCTTATTATGGGTAATGCAGGATTTAGATCATCTACCGTAGTACTTGCTCTCCAGCAAGACTGAGGCTACATCACTAGATCAGCCGGTTCTTGCTTCTCAGTAGAGCAACTCCAAGGAAACATTCATGATATACATATTCGTTACGGGTCACTTCTGCCATTATATGTTGGGTCTAAGCACCGGTATACTTTGGTGGAGAACCCAGTCACCAAGGTTTACACCTTCTGCTTCTGGGGTGTCTCGCAGTTCTTGGACTGCGTGCGTCACGGCCTCAGCTGCTTCAGTCGCACCCTGACGAGAGCTGGAGCTGCCACGGATTCGGCCCTGGCTTTGTGTAGTTTCCTGTTTGATCGACGTGGTGACACTGAAGGTGCCGGTCAAAGATACACTCAACACGCAAATTATTGCGTGCTGAAGTGTATGTTTGAACTGTCTTTCATGCACAGCGCTTGATGTGCGCGGTGCTGTAGAGCAGCAAAGACCATCAAACACCTTCGGTTTACGATCGGGCTCGCTGTGTGTGGTTTTCATGTTTAACACCTTGTGCAATATGACACGATTCGTGCACAGATGATGTGTGTGTGTGCGCCTGCGCATATACAAGTACATCCACGCACAGGGAGATTTCTGTGTATGTATACGCCAGTCACCAGACGCCACGAATGTGCATGTACAAACGCGCACACACACACACACAGAGTCGTGTCCCAGCTCTAAACTATAAGTTGTCTTGGCACCATTTCGCAGTGTATAACAGGAACGTGTAAGAGCAAAGTGTATCCAGCCCTGTTGCATATGCCTGCACCAACGCACGCACGTGTGTGTGTGTGTGTGTGTGCGTGTGTTCCTGGACGCACGTAGGGATCTAAACGGAGAGGAGAGGAGAGCTAAGGAGCGGCTTTTCGGACCTGCATTGATACGGTTTCTTGTCAATGGCCGCCCCTGAAGCAGAAGCTTTTCTTTGGACCAGAGGTTGGGAGGTCACCGGAGGGATCTTGCCTGGAGTGACCATGGACTTCGACAGGCCCTCTCAAGTCTCAAGTCCACCGTTGGGGTTTGGGGCTTGAGCAGTTCAAGCTTCAAGGTTTTTTCGGAGTTCTGTTTATTCAAAGGTCCACGTCTTTTGCATTGCGGAGGGGTTCAACACACATACAAATATGTGTTTGTTTGTGTACACATGAGATTGAATGTAATAGTGCGTGTTATACATAACATATACTATTCTGTACTTGTATATACACATACATATGTATGTATATATTTATATACATGCATACATAAATATGTGTATTATATACATATGTACATGCTTGTGCATATGTGTATGCATGTGTTCGTGGTCAGGTGTGTGTACACGCATATTTGTTCTTTCTGCATATGTGTATATGCGTTTTATGTATCTGCGAATAAATATGTAAATATGTGTATATGTCCATAATATGACTGTACGTCTATACGCATATATATATATATATATATATATATCACGAAAGCTAGCTCTGTGGAGCTCGCGGGAGTTGCCCTTTAGCAATTCACTTGTATTAAGGCACTAGGAAAAAACAGGGTTTGCACCTTATCAGGTGGGACGTCGAAGAGTTAAGGTGGGGGGTAGGGGGGGGGGGAGGGGCCCCCTCCCCCCCTTCACCTTGTCATTGTGCGTTTTCCACTGATAAGGTGCCCCTCCCCCCCCCTCCCCCTGTTTGCGTAAACCTCTAAAGGGGTAGCTCTAACAGGTACCTACAGCAATGGCTGCATGCTCATACATATACATTCCGCTGCCCATTGGCTCACAGTGGTTTTACCATATTGAGACAAGACAAGCTCTCCTTGCGTAGCAAGACAAAACAACTACTGTCCGTGTGCAGGGCGCTGCCCTTTGATCCTTAGGGAATAAACTGGTCATACACCTCCTAACAAGGAGCATTTCCTTGTGGGTGTATCGGCTCAGTTTTCTGGTAGCGGAGCCCGGAAAGGGCCGCCCGCCTCCCAAAGTCCGCTACAGCGGTCGGCCTCGCCGAACGCTTAACCAAGCGGATAAGAGGCAGCACAATGTCGAGCTCGCATAGCGAAGCCGACGACAGTTCCCAATCCTCCGGGGGATATGAGAACGAAGAGACCTCCCAAGGTCCAGCCACTTATGTCGCACAGTCATATGCAACATCTGACCGCATGCTTGCATCATTAGGCATAACGCCCAAGATCGCGCCTGCCTATGATGGCACCACCTCGTGGTTTGAGTATGAACAGTTGATTGACGACTGGTGCGACATAACAACGCTGGATGACACCAAAAGAGGTCCGTCTCTCAAGACGAGGCTCTCCGGATTGGCCGCAGTACAAAAGGAATCACTGAACCGAGAAAGGCTTGCAGCCCCAGATGGAGTAGATTACTTCAAGAAGAAGATGCGTCCATTTTTCGTGAAAGGAGAACAGTACGTTTTCCTGTGGCGTTTCCTCGGCCTATTCAAGGCATGGAAGGGCAACCAAGACTTTGTGACTTGGATTGCCAAGTTTGAGATCGTGCTACAGCGCGTGAAAAACTCATGGATGGATCTCTTACCAGAGATAGCTCTGGAGGATGCCCATCCAGATTTCATGCAAGCTGTGCAGGCAGACCAAACCTTCTTGCGCATGCAGGATGCAGCCGAGAGAGACACATATGCCGCACGCTATTTCGAAACATGGAACAAGGAACGCCTTGACAATCATCGAAGAGCGTTTCCTCTGAACGATAATCTCCTAGCTCTCCTCTTCCTAGTGCAGTCCGACCTAAATGAGATGCAACGTGAGAGGTTGGTAACAGCATTGACCAACCAAGGTCACCGAATTGAGACCTACACGTACCCTGTGGTACGGCAGACCATGTTCGATCAGTTCTCAACGACCAGAACTGGTCTGCAGGATCCCAACATTCGGCACTCTTCTCACAAGAAGGACCGCCATGGAAGGAGAGACCAACGCCGTAAACGCGGAGGTCGAAACTTCCTCATCCTCGATCAGGGTGAATACGATGGAGTCGATGGATTCTGGCTCCAAGACGAAGACACCCTTGAGGAAGGCTTTCTTGCCGCCGAGGATGAAGAAGCTGTCTTCTGGACAGTTGATGACCATGAGGCCTTCGTTGCAAGGAGATTCAAAAAGGGAAGAAGACCAAGAATGCGTCCCGGATCACCGGGAAGAGCAAAGGGTGGCAAGCGAAAAGGACGTGGCCGTTTTAGGTCATACCGCGGAAAAGGGAGAGCCAACCAGGCAGAACATGATCCAACTGATTCCAGCTATTTCGGTAAAGGTAAAGGAAAGGAAAAAGGAAAAGGTGGAAAAGGCAAAGGAAAAGGAAAGGACAAAGGAGATAAAGGAAGCTCCTTCAAAGGCGCAAAGGCAAAAGGCAAAGGTAAGGATACAGCTAAGTCTGCCTCCTTACAAGGAGACCAAACTGGATCTCCACAGGCCTATGAGAGTTCCACCGCACCGAGCTGGGATTCATGGTATGAGGACAGTTATTATACTGACTCCAGTTGGAATTATGCCGCTTATGACGATCAAACGTCTTATACATACTATGCATCACAAGCCTCACGAAGAAAAACACGGAGAAAGAAGAGAAGAAATCAAGCAGGATCATCAGGTAGAGGCACAGATCCGAGCGCGCACCAAGAACCCGTGTTCAACTCATCAGTGAGTTACGTGCCCCAGGTCTTTGAACCATCCGAGGGGCAAGGTGTTGAAACTGCAACAGCGGTGTTTCCGTTGCAGCACACCGTCCTATCTGCTCTCACAGAGCGGATCAATCTTGATAAGAACCCTACCTTTGTCATACTTGACTCAGGTTGTACTAGGGCTATGGGTTCCCGCTATGCGGTGAACAGGCTTATCAAGGCCGTGAAGCAACGTGCCCCAGGCATGATTGATTTCACTTTCTCACCTTCGAACACGAAGTTCTCTTTCGCAGATAGTGAAACAGCTCTTATCAAGGAGCGTGTAACTCTATGGTTCAACACAACTCCAAGAAGAGATACAACCATCGAGGTTCTGGATCAGGGGAGAGTTCCCATTTTGTTCTCCATCGAACAGATGAGGAATCTAAGAATGACCCTCGAGTGTAGTCCCACAGCTGACCTAGCAACGTGTGAAGCTTTCGGTTTGTACAAAACCCCCCTTCCGATTAGTACCAATAACCATTTGGTATTGGACCTTCTAGGCTTCACTTCCACCAGGAAGTATCTCCCTAAGTCAGGTACGTCGTTCAGTGCGACGGAGACTGCTCTAGGAGCTAAGAAGCCAAAGGAAGAAAGAAGATCTTATACTAAGATCCCGGAAGGTCGCTGTCCAGCCTGCGCAGGACAGAAAAAGCCTCATACGTTCCTCAAAGGTTGCGACAAAGCACCTGAAGGAGCAGCTGATCCACCACCGAAGGGCATTCCAGGTAAGAAGAAGCCTCTTCCATCTGATCCGGCAGAATCATCTGCCAAGAAACCTGATCCACCAGAACCATCTGGTGATGCTCCTGAGCCTTCCGAACCATCGGAACCATCATCAGGCTCTAGAGACAAACCTGCAGAATCATCTGCACCGCACGAACCTCCAGAAGAAGAAAGACTTGAGGTTCCACCTGCGAAGACAAAGACTCCAAAGGGTCTTAAAAACCTTCTGAAGAAAACCCGCAAATATGCGGTCAAACCTCCTGTTGAGGAGAAGTCTATGGTCCCAGGAGCTGATGACGGGACGGAGGTAAAGCCGCTTGAGTCAAGAGAATACCCGGCTCCTGGTACAGACTCACCTACAGGTGAAGAGATTGTCGCAGAACCATCGCCATCTCTTCCCATTGCTCTTCGCAGGATTCATGAGAAGCTTAAGGACCCTGTAGAACTCTATAAGCTTCACCTTAAGCACCGTCATATGAGTACGGATCAGTTCAAGCGACGCACGAAAGCCTTACAGATCCCAAAGGAGATATATGAGCTATATGACCAACTGGTCAAAAAGTGTTCAGCCTGTCAGGAACACGTGAGAGCTCCTTCAAGAGCGAAGATTTCCGGTTTAAGATCAGAGACTTTCGGTGATCTCACCTTCGTAGATCACGGTGAGCTTCCAATTCCCGGCAAAAATAGTCGCTTGATATTTCTTATTCTCTATGACGGAGCAACAAACCTGTTGACTTCCGAAGTAGTCCAGGATAAGGAAGAGCATACTACAATGTCGATTATGAATGACTATTTTGAGAAATTTCAGATCAACCCAAAGGTTGTAGTTGGAGATCAAGCATTCATGACTCCAAAAATGGAGGCTTATTACAATCGGCAGAATATCAAGCCTGTAGCAACAGGACCTGGAACACCATGGCCCAACAGGGCCGAAGCTGCTGTAAGATTGCTGAAGCATCAGATTAAGATCATACTTCAGATCCTGAAGGATGGTGACCCGCAGTATAACGGAATCACCATGAAGTATGGCAACCTCGTTCGACAAGCATGTTTGGCAAGAAACTCTTCGATTACCTATGGAGGAGTTACTCCTTTAGAAATGGCCTTTGGTAGGCGTCCTCGAGATGTTATAACACCAGAGAACGCTGATCCCAATCAGTTGACAGGTAATCCAACTGATACGGAAGTCACTGCGAGAGCCATTAAGGAGCTTGCCAACAGGGCTTACCAAGAGGCACGCCAATCTGATGATCTGCGCAGAGATCTTGCGGCCAGACTGTCAATGACCGAAGGACCTTTCTCTTTGGGAGATAAGGTTTTCTACTGGTCAGAGGATAAGTCTAAGATTGGATCAACTGGGTCCAAACATGGATCTTGGCTAAAAGGAAAGGTGATCTCCGAACTCGGAGGATCCATGGTAGGTGTGGATCTTGGAACACGCATCGTCCGCGTTAATATCTCAAAACTGAGGAAAAATTATGACATAACATCTGATGTGGAGATTCCTCTCGCGCCTGATGAGGAAACTCTGACGTCAGAAGGTTCTGACCACGCAAGTTGCATGGTCACCTTTGATGCTTCCCTGCAGTCGACAGACCTAACGGTTCCGCATCAAGAGTGTCACTGGCAGGTCACCAGCACTGGGAAGATTGACTTCCTAGAACTCTACGGTGGATCTCCCCGTATGAGTCACAAGGCTGCCCTGTCAGGTCTGCGAGTAGGTCAGCCAGTCGACTTGCGTAGTGGTCTAGATCTTGAGCAACCGCAAGGTCGCTCCAATCTTCTTAGGATCATCAAGGAACAAGAACCTACTATTATTGTTATGTCACCCGATCACTCTCAGTGGTCTAGCTGGTACTCACAGTGGAAGAAAGGCTCTGCCAAGAGACTTTCTGTTTTAAAATTCTGTGAATCGGTCGCAGACCACCAAATGAAGCTCGGACGTTACTTTGTTCTTGAGAACCCATACTACAGCAGGCTCTGGTCTTCACCAGAAGCAAAACGCCTGTTTTCCAACCGCAAGATCAGCTATGAGGTCTGTAACCTACAAGCCTATGGCATGAAAGATCCAAAAGGATACTATGAATCGAAATCCTCGATTTTCATGCACAACCTGCCACCGCAGGTTCTAACTCCTCTCCAGAGGCATTCTGCCAAAACGAAATCTCCAACATCTCCACCAGGAGACGAAAAGGGTATTCAAGGCTACGGTCTTAAAACGAAACTCGCACAAGTGTATCCTTATGAATTCTGTGAGACCTTTGCCTCGTGTTTGGCAAGATTCCTGAAGAGAGATACATATGCATCTCATCTTTCTTTAGTCACAGACATACTAGGATACTCTGGAGATGAATGCCTCCAGGGACTTTCGGAACTTCTTGACCAAGAGTATTCACTTTTGACAGCAAATCCTCTCAAGGATTCCAAACTCCTGCAAGATCCGAAAATCAGATCACTTGTTGCTAGAGTAAATTCCTTATCGAGTAAAACTGAATTACCATTGCATCATTCCAAACCATCACCGTCCCTTGATGCCTTGGTGTCAGACATTACTCGCCTTAGATCAAGACTCTTACCAGGGTCTGGTTTCGAACAGTGTACTCTATACAGAGGTACATTTGGAACAGTCAAAGCACTCACCAGTGTAACTGATGGCGTTCTTGTCTTCTGGAACAAGAAGAAGCCCAATTCGACTATGACGTGTTGCTTGCCGCACCAGGTTTCCTGGAATAAAGTACACCCATCAACCTTCTCGGGGGTGCTCTTCCAGATGACAGGCGGCAAGACTTCACCGTCCGTGCGAACACCGCCGGATGTTATCATGTCGGACGAAGAGGTTTCGCCGTCAGACCCGTCAGAACCCATGAGCACTAATCGCTCACGGATCACATCTGACGATGTCTCTATGCCGGAACCAGATCAGCCGATGCCTCCCGGCACGCCGCCGTCGCGTCCTCCTCCTCCCATACCTCCACCGCGACTACCGGCCGTTTCCTCCGATGAGCCCGTGGCTCCTGCTCGGGCTAAGCCTCGCGTGCATCCGCCTCCTCGCGTTCCGTCTCCTCGGCGTCTGGGGGGTGATGTGTCGCCAAGGTCTTCATCGGAAAGGAAAGTTTCGCCGCACAAACAGAAATCACCTTCACAGGTGCCGACACCAAAACCTAAACCGAAGGCACATCCACAGGGACCCATTCTTCCGTTACAACAAGATGAAGAAGATTCTGAAGAAGAACTGGTCCCGGACGACCCCGGACAACCGTCCGCTCCTCCTCACACCTCTGGTTCACCAGAACCGGAGAGCGATGCCGAGTCAGAAGACACAAGGTATTACTCTGATGAGGAAGGTGACCTGGTCGTAGATGAGAAGGACTGGATCCTTCTCACAGAAGAACAGAAACTGTGCAGTAACACAGGTTCTTTCTCCATGCCTCGGTACATGCATGGCGGACCCGTAGACATCAGAGAGGTAACATCAAGAGTGAGGTCAGACCGAACACGGTATAAACCCACCAAAAGGTTCCGATCTGACATCCGTGAAGAGTATGATCTTCTCACGGAAGAGGACAAGGCCTTATCCCTAAGTTCCCCCAGGAACTCAGCAAATCTGACCCAGAAGGCACAACGGAAGGAGGCAACCGCCAAAGAAAAGCGTGAGATGAAGAAACAGTTTGATGAAGCGAAAGCAGCAGAATATCAGAGCTGGCTAGACAATGATGTCTTTGAGCTCGTCGATACACGGAAACTCGGAAACATCCGAAATTATGTCACTGGTCGATGGGTCCTGACTCTAAAAAGAGATAAGGACGGAAACTTCCTTAAGTGCAAGGCCCGATGGGTCCTAAGAGGTTTCCAGGATCGACAAAAGGACATACAGCAAACTGATAGTCCTGCTGCGAGTCGCCCAGGTTTCCGCTTAGCGATTCAACTAGCAGCTAACAAGCTGTGGAATCTGACACACATCGACCTAAAGACTGCTTTTCTGCAGGGTGAAGCCTATGATGAGTCGAGAGACATAATCTGTCAGATTCCTCCTGAAGCAGGTTATCCTCCCTACATTGCAGCGAGGATGAAGAAACCCGCTTATGGACTTAACGATGCACCTCGAAGATGGTGGAACATCGTTGATAAGGCACTCCTGTCTTACGGCCTGGTGCCAACCCGTGCGGATCGCTGTACATATGTTCTGTATGGTAAGAAGTCTGCAACAGCAGATGCTGAGCTCAAGAAGTCTCAGCCAAAGACCATGGAATCAGCGATTGACTATCTCCTAGATCCCATAGCAGGCAACAATGCCAAGGGTAGACAGGTACATGGAGTAGTCTGTTTACATGTAGATGACCTGTGCATGGCCGGTGATGACACCTTTCGTAAGGCCGTGATTGAATCGATCAAAAAGGAGTTTGCAGTCGGTTCTGAAGACACGAACGATATTATGTTTGTAGGACAGAGATTAGTCTGGAAGGATGCTACAGCATCGGTACCAGCACATATCTCAGTAAATCAGAACCTAGCTGTTGAAGCTCTAGAGGAAATTGTTTTTGATAAGAAGCTCAACAATGAGCAACAATGCACACCACAGCAGCACACTGCTTACAGAAGTGTTTTAGGACAGATCAACTGGCTACAAAGCCGGACTCAAGCTCACATCTGTTATCGCTTCAGTCGGTGTGCGAGTAAGGCTGCCAAGCCTACTATCGGTGATATTCGAGAATTGAACAAGCTTGTTAGGATTTTGAAGTCTACTGAAGTAGAACTGCGTTTTTGGCCGCTGAAAGGAAATCTCAGAATCCTCGGTTACCCTGATGCTTCCTACAGGAACAATGATGACAAATCATCTCAGAGAGCACATGTTATTTTCCTTGCTGAAGATCGAAATCCAAAGCTAAAGGGAATGAAACAATCAGCAGCAGCTGCTTCTTCCAAGAAGAACGATTTCTCTGAATCCTCTATTAAGGAAACATCCTCGAGAGGTAGCCTGGTGGATTATGAGTCTCACAAGATTACGACAACCACAATGTCCACAACAGTGGCAGAGCTTAACGCACTGATGCGTTGCTTTGGTACTTGCCTGTTCCTCAAGGGACTTTGGGCAGATCTCTCATCAGAGACCGTACCCATACATATCAGAACAGATGCGAACAATCTTGTGACAACAGCAGGCACGACACACCTTCCAGAGCAGAAGGAAACTCACCACCTCATTCAGATGCTTCGTAAGGAATCCAACTCTGGATCTTTAGATGACCTAGCTCATGTAAGCTCGAAGTACTGCCTAGCTGATGCATTAACAAAGCACTCGGCGCAACCTGATGAGCTTATCAAGGCTCTGGAAACAGGGAATTTACCAGAAACAGACATTCATCCACCCTTCCGTGAACTTCTTCAACATAAAGCTTTCACTGTTCGGTGGATCATAGACAATCTCAAGAATGCCGCCACAGCGGTAGCCTTCCTTGGAATTGATATCTCAACAGAGATTTACCGATTATTTTACTGCCAAGGAATATGGTGGTAGTCTCGTTTGCTGGTAGCACAACCATGTGCTGGATTTTCTATTTAGACTGTTTTCCGTCTAAAAGAAAATTTGTGTCTGCGAGCTGCGTTTTCATTAAGATCGGACATGTTCATGAGAATTATATGTTCTGTATCATCCGCAGCCGCTTTCAGCCTCGAGCCTCACAGCAATCAGCCTTTCGGGCTAACCAAGCGTTCCTGATCCTGTTTGGTCATTGTGCCGTAATGAGCACACGATCAAACTTCCGTAGCCGTGATGGACACGCCCTACCCAGGGCAGTGCAGGCGTACCATGAGCGACATCCACACATGGATAGCTCGTACCCCGAGTCTCGTCGGGAAGCATCACGTCGAAACACCGAACACGGTGGACACCGAATTCACAAACGTGAGAAAAATCACGAGCCTCAATTCATCATCATGGGTCACCAACAGGTGTTCAATCCGCATCCAAGAGATCTTGCTCAATTGATCTCACGATATGGCCATGCGAGTGGAGCAAGGCTCACTCTAAACTCCAGACATGGAGTCAGGCTCTACGAAGGAGTCCTTCAAGGACCATGGGACAACAGTCCCCTTGTATACTGGGATAACAACGTCGGTAATCACGCTCGTGATCCACGCCAGTTCTGTACGATGCTTGCACATCACCTTCAGACAGGCCTCCCACCGGAGGTAGAACAATGTGTGAGCCTTGATGGATCCGGAGAATATGACTATTCCTCCTCAGTGCCAAAACTGGCAGATGTAACAGGTCTCTCACCAGAGATGTGCTTCCACATTCTTTCCAAGACCAACAGAGTCGGAAGGTGGTTGGCACACTCAACAAGACACCTTCAGAACCAGCGCCCAGATCTCTTTGCTGGCCAACACAATTATCTTCTGGACATGTTCAAGTTGGCCGATGCAGAGCTCGCACAGTATACACCACAAGAGATCGCGCTTGGTGTCCTCCTCAACACTAAGTCTAGGTTTGTGGTCACCATGGTTTATAACAAAGATGGCAAGGCCGAAACCACAGATGCCGCCGTTAACATCCCACCGGATGCAAATGTGTTGACCATGAGCAAAATTTTCCTTTCGGCAGTGGGAGGACACGGTTCACGACGAACTCTACCAAGAGCTGAAGAACCAGATCCTGAAGAAGAGAGACCAAGGTCACACATGACCATCTCAGACTTCATGGCAACGGGGAGCAATCCAGTGCAGTCCCGTGCACAGCGTCTCTCCACTAACGCGCCGAGGCCCGTCGGCATGGAGGATTTTGTTCGACAGAACAACCCTTGTTACATCATGCATGCCACGGACCTACAGGCATTATCCTCAATCCTGAGGCACGGTCTGGTACCATCAAACCTCCTAGCGCAGGTGGTTACAGCACCAGATTTCCAAGCTCTCGTGAATGAAAACAGTCGTTCCAACAGGGACACTGTTCAGTTCTCAACGCTAAACCTGGCGAATCCCAATCCGACCATGTTGCGTGCCAATAAGGCACTGCTTCTGGTATTCGATGCAAATAACGTAGTGAACGAGGTCACAAACCTGTGGCAGTCGCAAGTAGGGATGTTTGCTACACCAGATGTAGTGCATGCCCGTACTCTTAGCGCCGTATTCGCACCCTCTGAAACACTCTGGGTATCATCGCAATACGATGAGCTCAAGAGCATCGGACCATGGTGGGCAGACCATTGCTCCGAACAGATGCCGTCAGCGACTTACGAGTCGAAGAAATGGTGCGCAAATTACGGCCGAGAAATCGAATCGGCACTTCGAAAAGTGGCAAGGCGAAATCTGCCACCAGAGCCTCCCAAGGCTAGATCTTCTCACAAGAAGTCTTTTTCTCTGCCAAAGACAGAGGCTGACACAGCTCCAAACCTGGAGCAAACCGCTTCTGCAGGTGAGGTACCTCCGAAAACGGAGACTACTGCAAAGGAGATCCATCCGAGATCCAAGCTCGCCCGGCAGGCCGAGGCTGACAAGGATCCGGACAGTCTTATGGGACAGCTCTGGAACTCCGACGGCACCAGAAGCGCCACCGAAGTTCTTAAGATAACGACAGGTCACAAACCTCCAGAACCTGTTCAGGATACTTCCGCCAACGTAGTTCCTCCCAAGGAAGAATCTTCTGGAACAGAGACGGAACCTGAGGAACCGGATCCTAACCAGGATCGTGACGAAGAATCAGACGATGAGTCGGCATCAAGCGAAAAGAGCTCAAAATCTTCGTCATCCTCAGAACTCCGAGTTGATGTTAATCCGTCTCACAAGACGAACTCTGCACCTGCAGCGTCGGAGGAGAAGAAAGAATCTCCCACGGAAGAGATCACAGAGAAACTTAAGAAGGTCAAACTTGACCAACCAAAGCCTGAAGCAGAATATGTTCAGAGTTCAGACGAAGAGCCACAGAAACCAAAATCTCCTAAAAAGGAGAAGGAGAAATTCCTAGTTCTCTTCGATCCTGAAACAGAAAGTTATTATCGAGTCAACAGAAGCAAGCTCAACCTCGAATACGAGGAACCTGCTGATGAGGAAGATCTCGTAAGAGAACATGAGCGCATCAGCGCTCGACTTCGAGAAAATCGCAAGCACCGAATCTCGAAGTCATCGTCTAACCCGGCTATGCAACAGGAAATGAAAGAGAGAATCTGGGTTAGTCGATGGAATCGAAAAATCCGAAGTCCACTCATGATCAAGGATTCTGAGGCTCCTGACGAAGAGGAGTGGGACAGACCCAGAGATTCGGCATCTTCCTCCTCTGCACCTCCTACCAAGGAGAGATTTGTAGGAGTACGCAGGACAGCCATGAGTCTTAACCAAAGGATACGGCTGATGACACGACCAGATAATCCTCTCTGCGATCTTTGCAACCAGCCTACAGGCTATTTTTGCTATTCCTGTGGTACGATTGTATGTGCAGACTGTCGACTTACCCCACAGGGTAAACAACAGATGTGCGAGTGCATCTTGCCAATCGATTGCCTCGAGACCTCTAAAGTGTCAGCAGGAATGATCTCAGAAGAGCGTCAGGTTTTATACGAGGCCATCCTCACACATGAGGACGTAGATTTGGCAGTCCAGAAAATCAACATGTATTGCGACCACGCAAGGAATTCGTTCATGAGAGCCCATCCAGGCGTTGATCCATGTAGCTTTGATGATATTAGGAATAATCCTCCTAATACTTACACCAGCTCCACAGAGGCTCCAACCCTGGAGGAATACAAGAGCATCAACAAGAGTCACATCAATATCAAGGACTCCAGAACAAGCCACCCGGCTTCTTTTCTCTCTCTTACTGGCTACGAAGACAAACTGGTGCTCGACGCACATTACGAGATAGTTCGTAATAGGATGGCCGGTGTTAACGAAAAGAGAGAACACATAGAGGGCTCAAACCCAGACAGCGTATCACTAAGCCTAGTGGTATGCAACTGGGGAAATATGGATCGAGCGCCGGTGCCAGCAGGGAATCCCAAAAAGAAACTCAAACCTGAGAAGGGATTCGATTACCACCCTCTTATTGACATGTGCTTCAACAATTCAGCACATATTACCCTCGTACTCGAGGCAGGAGCACTTGCGTCAAAGTATTCGATCGCAACCATGCGACAACATGAATACAGAGGGATGCTAATCCATTCTCCTCCCAAGGAGCCTGAGGCACCCTCAATGTATATTGGAGTCAAGGGTGACCCAACAACAGACATCTCTCTCGTCCACCACTTTTACCGTCACCGAACAATGAAGCCTAAAGCTGGTGGTCCCAAGAAGCAACTGTGGGCATGCCACGGTGCGGTATGCCGCCTCACCTTTGGGTACCACAGTACCATCAAGGAGGCAAAAGAATGGGTCCACCCATATTCCGGCCAGAGGATGACGAGAGATGAGTACATGAAGATTATCGGATATGACCCTCTCAAGGGTAAAAATCCTGACAAGGATGGACCCACTGATGGCTCTTACCTCTCACCAGAGGCGTGTCTGACACTGTCGGACCTCGACCCTTCGCCGGTTCTCTGTGAATGGAACGGCCATGTCGAGGGTGATGAGCCACCAGAGGAAGACTTTGAGTCATACGCAGAGATCTTCTCACAAGAAGCATCAAACGATCTTGACGAGATGTGGTGTACAAAAGGGCCTTACAAGGTCATCACCATCGCGATCGTCCATTTCAACTCATACATGACTCATAAGGAAGAACAGAGGCGCGAACTGGTGAACGCGTTCCTCAACGAGGTTCTCCCTTTCAAACCGGATGTAATTGCGGGGGATCTCAATAATATTGCGTCGAGGCTCACCTTAAAAGGTGGAGACGTTCACCCGCGAAACGGTTTGTTTTCTCTATACCTGGAGAAGAAACTTGCAGCATTCAACAGAATAGCAGGAAGGCACTCACAAGTGCGACACCTCTGCTTGAACAACTCTGACCAGCACAGACTGGCACGTGCAGATCGTCTACCGCCGGACCCGGCGAAGAAAGTTGCTGACCTCGACTGTATCAACAGTTATATCCTTGACTGGAGTAAAACGCCGCACACGGCGTCACCTAGTCCAAGAGATGCTACACCTGCCGCCGAAAGAACATACTGGGAACGAGTCTCAGATATGTGGCAGGACATGAACAGAAACAGGGATATCGATATCCGTCTGTTTGTCTCAGTCAAGCAGTACTATTCAACTTTTTCTAACCTTGACCTGTGGTTGAGTCCCTCTGACAAAGATTGGCACAGCCCTTTGGGCTTCACGATACAACCAATCCTTACAAAAGGGAAACACAACCGGTCAGATGCCCAGGTTCAGAAGATCGCTGACAAGCGACAGGCTTACAAGCAGCGTAATGCTGAATACTGGGATTACAAAGACTCATTTATGTATTCATCTGGCAACAGCTGGTACGACAGACAGCAACCACAAGGTAGCTATCACAGATATGGAAGATTCTGGGAAAGGCCACAGCCTGAACGTCCCAGCGAGCCTGAAGGCTCTCCTCCAAGAAGGAGCCAGGCATCATCGTCCTCTTCACAACAAGATCTACCAAGATCGAGATCCAGACCTCAGAGAGCCAGTCTTGTTGACAAGCTCAACATGTCTTTAGAGGAACTGGACACACTTGAGGAACAACAAGAGGAAGAACATTTGATCCGTGAAAGAGTGATATTGAAGAGCACGAACGAGAAACATCAAACCTGATGTCGGCTCAAAGAGATGAAGACGAACAGGAGGAAGAATCTTCCAGTCGCAGAAGAAGAAGGAAGTCATCGCGACCGCCGTCTGCTCCGAGCAGCAAGGCACTCCGAACAGCTGCCACAGCAGCAGGGTTGTCGAACTGGTTCGGACACCCTAATCAAGGCGGTGCAAAGGGAGAGTCTATCAAGACTGATGAACCTTCACTTCCAAACTCACTAACCAGTGAGCAAGACTTCTCCGTCTTCAGCATCGCGTGGAATGTGTTTCTGCTGCTAATGGGCCTACACTGGATGTGGAAGCAGCTCACCAGGGCTCCCATCAGATGTATGGACCGCCAACAATCAAATGCAAAAGCAGCAGCGAAACGACCACCACCATTTCTCGAACCCGAGAATGAACCACAGACGCGTGAACCTTTAGGACCCAACAGGGTCAATTCTGGAGAAACAACGGATTTGCGACCTGTGTGGCACACTTCCCGAAGCGAAGTCTACCATCTTTCAGACAGCTGTTACCAGCTCAAGCAAGCAAAAGATGTTTCAAGGAAGGTGCTGTGTAAAACCTGCCTCCAGGCAGTACAAGTTGCGGAGATTCGCAGGAACGATCCTTTTCAAAGAGGTGATACACGATCACGTGGCACCGAAAGGGACATTGAACGGTTTCAAACCTATGACGATGCAAGTACTACTCCTCATATGAGGCAATTATTCAGTGATGCATTGCATTCACAAATGGCCGAAGAAGCCATGCAGATTACCTATACATCAATCCCTAAGGGATCCTCGGCAAGAGCCAGAGGTACATCTGCACTCGCAAGTGCCTCATCGTCGTCAGTGCCCAAGGCAATGCCACCAGTGCCTAACAAGGCAAACATGTCACCTCCACCTAAGACTCCTCCGCCAAAGGCGAAAGGAACAGTACCTTCAGATCCTCCGAGACCAAAAGGTCCTACCAGAAGAGGAGGTCAAAATCGGCGCATTCAACGAAAAGCAGCTAGAGAAGCCCATAACAGTGGACTCTGCAACCATGCAGACGCTGCACTTGGCGAAGCCAATCAAGGCCAGGCCATTAACACTATGTGCCGAAACATGGCAGTAAGACACGTCAGCTCTATCGATGCAACGGTAGAAGCAGCCGAGCAGTTTACACAACGCGTGCAACAGCACGTAGAAACATATGATGAAGAGGAACCGTGGAGCACGGAGTTTCTACCAGTCGTGGAAGTCCTATTCAGGAACTTGAGCAGCGACGAAACAACTGTCATACATGACAATCATACGGTAACTATGCCTATTGAGAAATATCTCGACCTCCTCAGAATCGCACAATCATTGCGAAACTCTATCCAGAGAGACAAGGAGGAAAGAAAGGATCATCTTGACACCATCCAAGATACTCTATCCAGAGTGGAAATCCTTCTAACAGCACTGAAGGACTCAAAAACAGTCTTCAATCAATTGGTCCATTCCTCACTAGAGATAGAGCGAAGACATAAAAACCTCAAAAATGTCCTTGAGACACTTTTTGACGACCAAAGCTCTGAGGAAGACCAGTCAGAATCTGACCATGAAGAAGTCCTAACTCCTTCTGCAGCACAGTACTGGAACAGCCTTCATGCCCACGCCTTATCTCCCTCAGGAGATGAAAGTGAAAGATCATGGGCGTCCTCAGACGGACAGCTTGAAAGAAGAAGGGCCGAACGGGCAAAGGCTAAGCAGCCACAACCGGCTAAAGCCGAGGCAACTCCAATCAGCTCACAAGCTGCACCAAAGGCCGAGCCAAAGGCGACTACATCCAACCATGGATATGACACTGCAGACGCCGCCTTCACCAGGGCTGAGAACAGATTACTCGGAATCTTTTCAAGTTCCGAAGAAGATCACTCAGACCCGGATGAACCACATCCGAACGTCTATGCTCGAGCCTATGATCCAAACCTGGATCCAAATCTGAGATAAGGAAAATCTCAGAGTTTCACAACAGTGACTCACAAGGCTCTAACAAGAGCACAGTGAAGGGCTGCATAATTCGATAGAAGAACATTACCAGACCTGATCCTGTACAGACGATCTCTCTGACCAATGTGCATGAAAGAGTTCAAAAGGAGTGATTTCAAGAGTGACTTCAACAGTGTACTTCAGTGCTATACCTAGCATAAACAATATGCTGTTTTTATCATGAGTCCAAACTCCGCAACTGTGACAGTGGGCATAATAGTATATGTGTGAATGTGCGGCCATGCTTCCGGTAAAAGAAAATTAGTGTCTGTTTGTTTGCGTAAACCTCTAAAGGGGTAGCTCTAACAGGTACCTACAGCAATGGCTGCATGCTCATACATATACATTCCGCTGCCCATTGGCTCACAGTGGTTTTACCATATTGAGACAAGACAAGCTCTCCTTGCGTAGCAAGACAAAACAACTACTGTCCGTGTGCAGGGCGCTGCCCTTTGATCCTTAGGGAATAAACTGGTCATACACCTCCTAACAAGGAGCATTTCCTTGTGGGGTATCGGCTCACCCCCCCCCCCCCCCCCCCCTCCTTTAAGGTGGTTGTGCCTGGGATAAGGTGGAGGGGGGGGGGGGCCCCCCCCCCCTATCATGAGGTCCCCCCCTCCCCCCCCCTCCTCAAGGTCCCTTGGTTTTGTTTGTGTCTGACGTTCGGCGACTGAAGTGCGGTCTTCTCTCCAGAGTTACCTCTAGTTGTCGTTCGCACATTACTTTCTCAAGAGTTAAATGAACGAGCAACGCCTGCACCCTTCACCGGCCCAAACTTTCCCTCCGCTACTGTCGTGCACATCGCTTTGCAGAGCTCAGCACCGGACCTCGTGCTTCTAGCTTTCGTGACCAGCTCTCAAGTATATATATATATATATAAATATGTATGTCTATATGTGTGTATATACATATGTATGTACGCCCGTACGTATGTACGTATGCGCGTATGTACGTACGTATGTATGTATGCATGCATGTATGGATATATAGGTGTATGTATGTATGTACGATTGTATGTATGCATGTATGTATGTATGTATGTATGTGCATGTATTAGTGTATAGATGTCATATATGTAGAGAAGTATGCTATATGTATATGTATATACATATATATATATATATAGATATAGAGAGAGATGTTATACACAGAGATGTATGTGTATATTTTTAATCACATTCGTCGTTGTATATACAAACCTAAAACAGAGTATATCAATATCGAGTTCACTACTGAGAAGCTTCTCGGGCGGTGCAGCGATGCCTTCCGACCGAAGCCGACAAGCAAGCAATGCCGAACAGTGACCGTTGCAAGGGCATCGCCAAAGCATGTGTTAGAAAACATTGGGAAGCTTGCATTGCACCTGGTGCACCAACAGCAGTGTGTGGACGGGGCGGAGCCATCACACATTCATCTGGAGCACGAAGTGCCATGTCGGGCTCGGGACTTTGTAGCATGATCCGGCCGACAGTATGGAGCCTCTTCGGGTGTCCCTTTCCGCGGCGCCACTAGCATGTGTACACTTCTTGCAGTCCACATTACGAAAAAGGTGGTAATAGTTATTCGCATGTGCATTAGCAGTAATATCAGCATTACTATTTCTAAGGCTGTTGCTTTGACAATTGCTATCATTACGGCTACTGTCGCTGTTGATGGTTCTGCTACTAACAATGCGACTTCCCACCAGACGGAATGTTTCGTATAGTATAGTATGTGATAGTATAGTATAGTACAGCATAGCATAGCATAGTATAGCATAGTACATTATGGTATACTATAGTTTACTATAATACTCTCTAGTACATTTTTGTATATTATAGTACATTATGGTATATCTAACACATTCTAGCATATTACAGTATATTTTAGTATATTAGAGTTTTTTCTAGTATATCATAGTCTATCACATCATATGCCAATACATCATAGTCTCTTATCGTATATTGTAGTATATCATAGTACATTAAAGTTTATTATAGTTTATTATAGTAGGTTATAGTACATTATAGTTTATTATAGTATATTACTGTATATCATAGTATCTTTGGGGAGGCTCTGTGGCCGGCCTCCTGTGTATTTCAGCGTCTATGCGCTGCGCCCAGCAGGCCCGGAAGATGTTGGTATGGGGATCCTTCAAAGGGATCTATAAGGAAGGGTTTCGTAGCATTCCTTTAAAGGGATCTGTAAGGGTTTGTAGGATTCCTTTACAGGGATCTAGAGGATGTTGTAGGATTCCTTTCAAGGGAGCTAGAGGATTTTATAGGATTCCTGGAAAGGGGTCTATAGGATTTTATAGGACTCCTTTATAGGGTTTAAGGAATACGGTGTAGGGTTTTGGGGTGTAGGGGTTCGGGGTTGAGGGGTTTAGGCAAGGGTGCAGGGTTTAGGCGTTTAGGATGGGATGTATGGCTTTCGGGTTTGAAGGGGTTAAGGGGGTTTGGTGGTTTGGGTGTTAGGGGTGCAGGGCTAGAGTTTGAGGGTTCAGGTTTGGCATGCAGCGAGTGGAATCTGGCCGCATTGGCACTAGTAGACAGACGCGGCGGCGGCCTCCTTTAGCCAGGTGCAGAAAAGCGGCACCTGCAGTCAATGAAGAGGAGCTGCCTCGGCCGCAGTGTTAGGTTCCGAGACCTTTCAGAGGAATAAATACCCAAAGCTGTTGCTGTGAGACGCGAGGACTTTTTTTCGTATGTCAGCCTGGAGCTCACTGCATCCACCAGACAAAGAGGCCGGGAATGTTGTAAATCCGGAACCCTGTGTGCGCCTGTACAGGTGGAAGTTTCTGAAAATAGGGGACCCTAATATGGTACCCTACATAGTAGGATGTTTATAAGGACTCCAAAACAAGGTACCCCTAATTTTCGGAAACTCCCAGGTGGACGTCAGTCAACACCCTTCAAAAATGTTTGAACCCCAGAAGGGTCTGAAACCTCACCCTGATCGCAGGAAACCGGTGCAACTTAGTACTAATGCTGTTCAGCACGTGCCATCTGAAATCCAATTCTGTGATGGTAGATTAGCAAACTCAAATTCCAAATGCCTCTCCCCTAAACCTGCACCTTACTAAACCCTGCGCCATAAACCCGTAAATCATCCTTCGAAGCGCTGGAGGGCCCGAGCCAGTCGGTGACGAACGCGGATTTCAGCTGGGACGGCTACGGATCTTACGACTTGCTGGACCGTTCCCGCAGTGGGTGATTTTCTACGATAGCAAGAACCAGGAATGGAACTACCTGTAGCGGGTCGCGCAGACATGTGGACTTGTGTCTAATACTTAAAAGGCTGGGTTAAGGTGTAGGTTGCACGGTGTGCATAGTATTGAGAGGAATCGCTTGAAGCTTAGGATTTAGGATCCTAGCCCAAAAAGTTTGGCCACGGTTTCGTGCAAGGAACTGGGGGGGGGGGGGAAGTTTGTTCTTACGATGTGGAAACAACAGCAGTGAGAATTGGCCATCGAACCTCCTACTGGTACTGCTACTACTACGAAGACGACGACTACTACGACCACTACCCCTACCCCTACCGCTACTACTACCACTGCCACTACCACTGCCACTACCACTGCCACTACTGTACCACTACGACTACCACGGCCGCGACGACGACAACGACAACGACGACTACTACTACTTCTTCTACCGCTTCAACTGCTGTGCAAGGACTTCTGTCGGTCATAGCATCGCTTCACACCACTACATCACTGCAGCTCCTACAACTTCTACTTCTAAATCAACTTCTACTTCTGCTTCGGTTTCTAGTTCTACTTCTATTTCTACTTTTGCTTCTGCTTCTGCTTCTGCTTCCGCTGCTTCCGCTGCTGCTGCTGCTGCTGCTGCTGCTGCTACTTCTCCTGCTACTGCTACTGCCACTGTTACTCCTACTGCTCCTGTTTGCTACTACGGCTATTACTGCTGCCACTGCTGCTACTCCTGCTGCCGCTTAACAAAAAGGCTGTGGGTGGGTCTTGGCTCGAAGTTTGTCATGCGTTCATGATGTGCTGGCCATCCAGATGCCGGTGTCACGTTCAATATCCAGGTTGGGTCGTCTGTGAGCAGGCACAGCAGTGTGACCGATGCAGTTACCCGAAAACCGGGCGGAATGCAGATAATACGACCCTAACCCTAAACTTAAACCCCTAAACCCTAAACCCAAAACCACATTTGCCAAGACGGCGGTGGACACCACGGCAGAGGACAAAGACATGCACCGCCGGGAGTTCCGATCGGCACAACACCTCAGACGCTGAGATGTGTCGGTCTCCATTGCTGTCGGTCTCAGTGCCTCCTCTCCCAGAAGTCTTAGCCAAAGCGACCCAGGCCGGAGTGTTTGTTTCTCATATCATTACAGTTACGATTACTATCATTATTGCAACTGTTATTGTTATTGTTCTTGTTATGTTCTACCTACTACTACTACTACTGCTGCTACTACTACTACTACTACTACTACTACTACTACTACGGATCAACTGTTGAGGACCTCGCTGCAGCGCCCGCCGCGGCGAAGCCGATGGCCGAGGCGCCAGCGCCGGCACCCTCGGCCGGGAGCTGAAGGAAGACCTGCGATTTATTATGGTTCTTGTTATTCGTATTTGTTATTCGGTTTATTGTCATTACTAGTATTACTTGGTTAAGTGGTTTTTGCTACGAAGATGAGATGGAGACTGGGTTAGGGCTTTAGGGGGTCTTGAGGTTAGGCACAGTTTGCGGCGTGTTGCTGACTCGATGGTGTGACGATTCGCGGATCAATGGGCATGTTCGG
>CAJNDT010005113.1:551873-583817 GCA_905221615.1 Symbiodinium sp. CCMP2592
GTTCCTCAACGAGGTTCTCCCTTTTAAACCGGATGTAATTGCGGGGGATCTCAATAATATTGCGTCGAGGCTCACCTTAAAAGGTGGAGACGTTCACCCGCGAAACGGTTTGTTTTCTCTATACCTGGAGAAGAAACTTGCAGCATTCAACACAATAGCAGGAAGGCACTCACAAGTGCGACACCTCTGCTTGAACAACTCTGACCAGCACAGACTGGCACGTGCAGATCGTCTACCGCCGGACCCGGCGAAGAAAGTTGCTGACCTCGACTGTATCAACAGTTATCTCCTTGACTGGAGTAAAACGCCGCACACGGCGTCACCTAGTCCAAGAGATGCTACACCTGCCGCCGAAAGAACATACTGGGAACGAGTCTCAGATATGTGGCAGAACATGAACAGAAACAGGGATATCGATATCCGTCTGTTTGTCTCAGTCAAGCAGTACTATTCAACTTTTTCTAACCTTGACCTGTGGTTGAGTCCCTCTGACAAAGATTGGCACAGCCCTTTGGGCTTCACGATACAACCAATCCTTACAAAAGGAAAACACAACCGGTCAGATGCCCAGGTTCAGAAGATCGCTGACAAGCGACAGGCTTACAAGCAGCGTAATGCTGAATACTGGGATTACAAAGACTCATTTATGTATTCATCTGGCAACAGCTGGTACGACAGACAGCAACCACAAGGTAGCTATTACAGATATGGAAGATTCTGGGAAAGGCCACAGCCTGAACGTCCCAGCGAGCCTGAAGGCTCTCCTCCAAGAAGGAGCCAGGCATCATCGTCCTCTTCACAACAAGATCTACCAAGATCGAGATCCAGACCTCAGAGAGCCAGTCTTGTTGAAAAGCTCAACATGTCTTTAGAGGAACTGGACACACTTGAGGAACAACAAGAGGAAGAACATTTGATCCGTGAGATGGAGAGTGTTATTGAAGAGCACGAACGAGAAACATCAAACCTGATGTCGGCTCAAAGAGATGAAGACGAACAGGAGGAAGAATCTTCCAGTCGCAGAAGAAGAAGGAAGTCAGCGCGACCGCCGTCTGCTCCGAGCAGCAAGGCACTCCGAACAGCTGCCACAGCAGCAGGGTTGTCGAACTGGTTCGGACACCCTAATCAAGGCGGTGCAAGGGGAGAGTCTATCAAGACTGATGAACCTTCACTTCCAAACTCACTAACCAGTGAGCAAGACTTCTCCGTCTTCAGCATCGCGTGGAATGTGTTTCTGCTGCTAATGGGCCTACACTGGATGTGGAAGCAGCTCACTAGGGCTCCCATCAGATGTATGGACCGCCAACAATCAAATGCAAAAGCAGCAGCGAAACGACCACCACCATTTCTCGAACCCGAGAATGAACCACAGACGCGTGAACCTTTAGGACCCAACAGGGTCAATTCTGGAGAAACAACGGATTTGAGACCTGTGTGGCACACTTCCCGAAGCGAAGTCTACCATCTTTCAGACAGCTGTTACCAGCTCAAGCAAGCAAAAGATGTTTCAAGGAAGGTGCTGTGTAAAACCTGCCTCCAGGCAGTACAAGTTGCGGAGATTCGCAGGAACGATCCTTTTCAAAGAGGTGATACACGATCACGTGGCACCGAAAGGGACATTGAACGGTTTCAAACCTATGACGATGCAAGTACTACTCCTCATATGAGGCAATTATTCAGTGATGCATTGCATTCACAAATGGCCGAAGAAGCCATGCAGATTACCTATACATCAATCCCTAAGGGATCCTCGGCAAGAGCCAGAGGTACATCTGCACTCGCAAGTGCCTCATCGTCGTCAGTGCCCAAGGCAATGCCACCAGTGCCTAACAAGGCAAACATGTCACCTCCACCTAAGACTCCTCCGCCAAAGGCGAAAGGAACAGTACCTTCAGATCCTCCGAGACCAAAAGGTCCTACCAGAAGAGGAGGTCAAAATCGGCGCATTCAACGAAAAGCAGCTAGAGAAGCCCATAACAGTGGACTCTGCAACCATGCAGACGCTGCACTTGGCGAAGCCAATCAAGGCCAGGCCATTAACACTATGTGCCGAAACATGGCAGTAAGACACGTCAGCTCTATCGATGCAACGGTAGAAGCAGCCGAGCAGTTTACACAACGCGTGCAACAGCACGTAGAAACATATGATGAAGAGGAACCGTGGAGCACGGAGTTTCTACCAGTCGTGGAAGTCCTATTCAGGAACTTGAGCAGCGACGAAACAACTGTCATACATGACAATCATACGGTAACTATGCCTATTGAGAAATATCTCGACCTCCTCAGAATCGCACAATCATTGCGAAACTCTATCCAGAGAGACAAGGAGGAAAGAAAGGATCATCTTGACACCATCCAAGATACTCTATCCAGAGTGGAAATCCTTCTAACAGCACTGAAGGACTCAAAAACAGTCTTCAATCAATTGGTCCATTCCTCACTAGAGATAGAGCGAAGACATAAAAACCTCAAAAATGTCCTTGAGACACTTTTTGACGACCAAAGCTCTGAGGAAGACCAGTCAGAATCTGACCATGAAGAAGTCCTAACTCCTTCTGCAGCACAGTACTGGAACAGCCTTCATGCCCACGCCTTATCTCCCTCAGGAGATGAAAGTGAAAGATCATGGGCGTCCTCAGACGGACAGCTTGAAAGAAGAAGGGCCGAACGGGCAAAGGCTAAGCAGCCACAACCGGCTAAAGCCGAGGCAACTCCAATCAGCTCACAAGCTGCACCAAAGGCCGAGCCAAAGGCGACTACATCCAACCATGGATATGACACTGCAGACGCCGCCTTCACCAGGGCTGAGAACAGATTACTCGGAATCTTTTCAAGTTCCGAAGAAGATCACTCAGACCCGGATGAACCACATCCGAACGTCTATGCTCGAGCCTATGATCCAAACATGGATCCAAATCTGAGATAAGGAAAATCTCAGAGTTTCACAACAGTGACTCACAAGGCTCTAACAAGAGCACAGTGAAGGGCTGCATAATTCGATAGAAGAACATTAACAGACCTGATCCTGTACAGACGATCTCTCTGACCAATGTGCATGAAAGAGTTCAAAAGGAGTGATTTCAAGAGTGACTTCAACAGTGTACTTCAGTGCTATACCTAGCATAACCAATATGCTGTTTTTATCATGAGTCCAAACTCCGCAACTGTGACAGTGGGCATAATAGTATATGTGTGAATGTGCGGCCATGCTTCCGGTAAAAGAAAATTAGTGTCTGTTTGTTGGCGTAAACCTCTAAAGGGGTAGCTCTAACAGGTACCTACAGCAATGGCTGCATGCTCATACATATACATTCCGCTGCCCATTGGCTCACAGTGGTTTTTACCATATTGAGACAAGACAAGCTCTCCTTGCGTAGCAAGACAAAACAACTACTGTCCGTGTGCAGGGCGCTGCCCTTTGATCCTTAGGGAATAAACTGGTCATACACCTCCTAACAAGGAGCATTTCCTTGTGGGTGTATCGGCTCACCCCCCCCCTCCCCCCCCCCTCCTTTAAGGTGGTTGTGCCTGGGATAAGGTGGAGGGGGGGGGCCCCCCCTCCCCCCCCCCTCCTCAAGGTCCCTTGGTTTTGTTTGTGTCTGACGTTCGGCGACTGAAGTGCGGTCTTCTCTCCAGAGTTACCTCTAGTTGTCGTTCGCACATTACTTTCTCAAGAGTTAAATGAACGAGCAACGCCTGCACCCTTCACCGGCCCAAACTTTCCCTCCGCTACTGTCGTGCACATCGCTTTGCAGAGCTCAGCACCGGACCTCGTGCTTCTAGCTTTCGTGACCAGCTCTCAAGTATATATATATATATATAAATATGTATGTCTATATGTGTGTATATACATATGTATGTACGCCCGTACGTATGTACGTATGCGCGTATGTACGTACGTATGTATGTATGCATGCATGTATGGATATATAGGTGTATGTATGTATGTACGATTGTATGTATGCATGTATGTATGTATGTATGTATGTGCATGTATTAGTGTATAGATGTCATATATGTAGAGAAGTATGCTATATGTATATGTATATACATATATATATATATATAGATATAGAGAGAGATGTTATACACAGAGATGTATGTGTATATTTTTAATCACATTCGTCGTTGTATATACAAACCTAAAACAGAGTATATCAATATCGAGTTCACTACTGAGAAGCTTCTCGGGCGGTGCAGCGATGCCTTCCGACCGAAGCCGACAAGCAAGCAATGCCGAACAGTGACCGTTGCAAGGGCATCGCCAAAGCATGTGTTAGAAAACATTGGGAAGCTTGCATTGCACCTGGTGCACCAACAGCAGTGTGTGGACGGGGCGGAGCCATCACACATTCATCTGGAGCACGAAGTGCCATGTCGGGCTCGGGACTTTGTAGCATGATCCGGCCGACAGTATGGAGCCTCTTCGGGTGTCCCTTTCCGCGGCGCCACTAGCATGTGTACACTTCTTGCAGTCCACATTACGAAAAAGGTGGTAATAGTTATTCGCATGTGCATTAGCAGTAATATCAGCATTACTATTTCTAAGGCTGTTGCTTTGACAATTGCTATCATTACGGCTACTGTCGCTGTTGATGGTTCTGCTACTAACAATGCGACTTCCCACCAGACGGAATGTTTCGTATAGTATAGTATGTGATAGTATAGTATAGTACAGCATAGCATAGCATAGTATAGCATAGTACATTATGGTATACTATAGTTTACTATAATACTCTCTAGTACATTTTTGTATATTATAGTACATTATGGTATATCTAACACATTCTAGCATATTACAGTATATTTTAGTATATTAGAGTTTTTTCTAGTATATCATAGTCTATCACATCATATGCCAATACATCATAGTCTCTTATCGTATATTGTAGTATATCATAGTACATTAAAGTTTATTATAGTTTATTATAGTAGGTTATAGTACATTATAGTTTATTATAGTATATTACTGTATATCATAGTATCTTTGGGGAGGCTCTGTGGCCGGCCTCCTGTGTATTTCAGCGTCTATGCGCTGCGCCCAGCAGGCCCGGAAGATGTTGGTATGGGGATCCTTCAAAGGGATCTATAAGGAAGGGTTTCGTAGCATTCCTTTAAAGGGATCTGTAAGGGTTTGTAGGATTCCTTTACAGGGATCTAGAGGATGTTGTAGGATTCCTTTCAAGGGAGCTAGAGGATTTTATAGGATTCCTGGAAAGGGGTCTATAGGATTTTATAGGACTCCTTTATAGGGTTTAAGGAATACGGTGTAGGGTTTTGGGGTGTAGGGGTTCGGGGTTGAGGGGTTTAGGCAAGGGTGCAGGGTTTAGGCGTTTAGGATGGGATGTATGGCTTTCGGGTTTGAAGGGGTTAAGGGGGTTTGGTGGTTTGGGTGTTAGGGGTGCAGGGCTAGAGTTTGAGGGTTCAGGTTTGGCATGCAGCGAGTGGAATCTGGCCGCATTGGCACTAGTAGACAGACGCGGCGGCGGCCTCCTTTAGCCAGGTGCAGAAAAGCGGCACCTGCAGTCAATGAAGAGGAGCTGCCTCGGCCGCAGTGTTAGGTTCCGAGACCTTTCAGAGGAATAAATACCCAAAGCTGTTGCTGTGAGACGCGAGGACTTTTTTTCGTATGTCAGCCTGGAGCTCACTGCATCCACCAGACAAAGAGGCCGGGAATGTTGTAAATCCGGAACCCTGTGTGCGCCTGTACAGGTGGAAGTTTCTGAAAATAGGGGACCCTAATATGGTACCCTACATAGTAGGATGTTTATAAGGACTCCAAAACAAGGTACCCCTAATTTTCGGAAACTCCCAGGTGGACGTCAGTCAACACCCTTCAAAAATGTTTGAACCCCAGAAGGGTCTGAAACCTCACCCTGATCGCAGGAAACCGGTGCAACTTAGTACTAATGCTGTTCAGCACGTGCCATCTGAAATCCAATTCTGTGATGGTAGATTAGCAAACTCAAATTCCAAATGCCTCTCCCCTAAACCTGCACCTTACTAAACCCTGCGCCATAAACCCGTAAATCATCCTTCGAAGCGCTGGAGGGCCCGAGCCAGTCGGTGACGAACGCGGATTTCAGCTGGGACGGCTACGGATCTTACGACTTGCTGGACCGTTCCCGCAGTGGGTGATTTTCTACGATAGCAAGAACCAGGAATGGAACTACCTGTAGCGGGTCGCGCAGACATGTGGACTTGTGTCTAATACTTAAAAGGCTGGGTTAAGGTGTAGGTTGCACGGTGTGCATAGTATTGAGAGGAATCGCTTGAAGCTTAGGATTTAGGATCCTAGCCCAAAAAGTTTGGCCACGGTTTCGTGCAAGGAACTGGGGGGGGGGGGGAAGTTTGTTCTTACGATGTGGAAACAACAGCAGTGAGAATTGGCCATCGAACCTCCTACTGGTACTGCTACTACTACGAAGACGACGACTACTACGACCACTACCCCTACCCCTACCGCTACTACTACCACTGCCACTACCACTGCCACTACCACTGCCACTACTGTACCACTACGACTACCACGGCCGCGACGACGACAACGACAACGACGACTACTACTACTTCTTCTACCGCTTCAACTGCTGTGCAAGGACTTCTGTCGGTCATAGCATCGCTTCACACCACTACATCACTGCAGCTCCTACAACTTCTACTTCTAAATCAACTTCTACTTCTGCTTCGGTTTCTAGTTCTACTTCTATTTCTACTTTTGCTTCTGCTTCTGCTTCTGCTTCCGCTGCTTCCGCTGCTGCTGCTGCTGCTGCTGCTGCTGCTACTTCTCCTGCTACTGCTACTGCCACTGTTACTCCTACTGCTCCTGTTTGCTACTACGGCTATTACTGCTGCCACTGCTGCTACTCCTGCTGCCGCTTAACAAAAAGGCTGTGGGTGGGTCTTGGCTCGAAGTTTGTCATGCGTTCATGATGTGCTGGCCATCCAGATGCCGGTGTCACGTTCAATATCCAGGTTGGGTCGTCTGTGAGCAGGCACAGCAGTGTGACCGATGCAGTTACCCGAAAACCGGGCGGAATGCAGATAATACGACCCTAACCCTAAACTTAAACCCCTAAACCCTAAACCCAAAACCACATTTGCCAAGACGGCGGTGGACACCACGGCAGAGGACAAAGACATGCACCGCCGGGAGTTCCGATCGGCACAACACCTCAGACGCTGAGATGTGTCGGTCTCCATTGCTGTCGGTCTCAGTGCCTCCTCTCCCAGAAGTCTTAGCCAAAGCGACCCAGGCCGGAGTGTTTGTTTCTCATATCATTACAGTTACGATTACTATCATTATTGCAACTGTTATTGTTATTGTTCTTGTTATGTTCTACCTACTACTACTACTACTGCTGCTACTACTACTACTACTACTACTACTACTACTACTACGGATCAACTGTTGAGGACCTCGCTGCAGCGCCCGCCGCGGCGAAGCCGATGGCCGAGGCGCCAGCGCCGGCACCCTCGGCCGGGAGCTGAAGGAAGACCTGCGATTTATTATGGTTCTTGTTATTCGTATTTGTTATTCGGTTTATTGTCATTACTAGTATTACTTGGTTAAGTGGTTTTTGCTACGAAGATGAGATGGAGACTGGGTTAGGGCTTTAGGGGGTCTTGAGGTTTAGGGTGTTCGAGAGCAGGATAGGCACAGTTTGCGGCGTGTTGCTGACTCGATGGTGTGACGATTCGCGGATCAATGGGCATGTTCGGACTTGGGTTTCGAACATGAAGAACATTTGGTTGATGATCGAAAACGTCACTTAGAGGTTGCAAGTCCCTTCTCCGGATGCCTTCCCTGATCGCCACTTTCAGAGGTCGACTTGCTTGGCCTGGGCTGACATATGGATACTGCGACCCTTGGGACAAAAGACACCTTTGCCCAGACGGTGCAGGCCGTTTCACATGCCTGAGATTGTAGCTCGTTCTCTCCGCCACTAATAATGCAGTCATTCACCCATCTATTTCTGAGATGCACTGAGATACGCGCCGAGGCTGCAGCGTGGCCCCAGGCAGTGCAGTTGCTTGCGGAGAGTGGCTAGAGGCCCAGCCGGTGGTTTAATGTAGAAGCATAAACAATTAACAATAACATTCCTAGGGTTCCTTATTGTAAGTAGAGTCTAATGTCTAATTATCAAGGTCCCTAAGTTACAGGATCTCACAGCGAGACAGAGCTTTCCACACAGACCTGCACCGGGGAGCTGAAGACTCTTCCAATTCTAGAGCTTTACAACACTGGTTCTCAAAATATTATAGGGATTATCGAGATTTATGGAGCTCTAGTGTTATAGTAGTTTTAGTATGATAGTATCCAACCTTTCCCCAGGAAGCAATGCGAACATCATCACCTTCAATGCGACAGCAACGGCTTGTGCACGGGGACGACAGTGGCAGGCCAGCCATGGCCAATGGTCAGGGTTTGGGGAATAGGGTCTAGGACGTGTGGAATCAACATGTGCTTATCACTATTGTGCCTATTATTGCTAATTATTCTTACTTCTACTGTTCTTTCTTTTTTGCAGATTCCAATACTATCAATACTGTAACAATAGCACTAAAAGTGACGAGAATAGTAAGGGTTACAGTAGTAGTAGTAATGCTGATAGTTGTTCGAGATTTGTTAGGTTCTTGGCTCAGGTGAGCTTGGACCTCGTCCAGGAAATGCTGCGCCGGGGAATTGAGCCCAGCCTGTGCCCAAGTGATGCACACCTACTGGCATGCCCTCAACCCTAAGGCCTTGAACTTTAAACCCTTACAGGACTGGAGAGGCATGTGGTATGCAAGACATGGTGAGTGCTCGCTCGCTCGCTCTCTCTCTCTCTCTCTCTCTCTCCCTCCCTCCCTCTGTCTCCCTCTCTGTTCAGCATAGCCTGCAATGTCGGACAGGGTCTTGGTGTGGATGTGGATTTTGTGCTTGTGATATCCCTGTTCCCCATTACCTGCCCTCAGCCACATGTGGCTTTCTGACGGTAAACACATGCGGAGGAAAAGAGACGATAAAAGGAATCAATAAACCCTAGATCCTACCCCAAACCCTAAACAGTGACCCCTAAACCCTGAACCCTACACCCTAAATCCTACCCTTTCTCAGGCCCGTCGACCTGGGGGGCCCAGGCAGCCGCCTGTGAGCGAGGCGATAAGCAAAAGGTGTCTCCGATTTTTCTGGAGGGATGCAGCGTAAGAGCACATACCAAAAGCACCTATGGATGCTACACGGCGACATGTGCTATACTAGCAGTCTCTTGATGCATCACGGGGCCTTACTTTCGCGCAATTGCCTGTGATAGGAGACCATTCGAATCGAAGCTAGCAACCCCCACACTAAGCCGCATAACACCCTGAGCTAAGATAGAATACCCCGCGTAGTTAGCTTCACTTCCTTTTCCACTGTAGTCACGACAATTCTGCTCGCTTGCCTGGCTGTGTCCTACTATTCCTGCTTGTCTTCCGGAGCCACTGTTACGCCCGTTGCAATCGATGTACCTCTGCACTAACGTGGCACAATGCTTCCAGTTTTTCCATGTGCGAGCTTCTCCAGCGACCACAGCAACTGTTTACTGTGTTGAGACCTCGGCTACGGCTATGTGAGTCCGAAGCTATGATCAAGAAAGCACGGGGGATCATGTTCATAGCACTGTTTCCAGCATGGTTCTCAGCAAAAGAGTCCGCCATCTTTGAGCAAAACTACACTCTAAACCCTCAACCCTACCCCCTTAAATGCTAAACCCTTAAAGCCCAAGAGGCTCTCACTGGACCGGTGCTCTTCAGACGTTGGACGACAGCCGAATGCACGGGCGCGCCGGATTCCAGTCCTTCCGGTGTGGCAGCACATGTTTGTTGTCTCAGGTAGGCACTTTTTTTTGCTAGGGCTTTCGTACAATCCTTTTTTATCCTGGCGGTCCTAGCGCACCCCACCGTTGCGCCAGGATTGAGCCGCACGTGATCACCATCAGCTCAGTGATCAAAGCTTCTTGGCTTGGAATGCTGCCGATCTTCGCCAAGCCGGAGTGGTAGTACCACCTGCCAAACTGAACCCTTGAATCATCCTGAACACCCAACCTCTGAGCCCGAAGCCTCAAACCTCGTCGGCCACGATATTGACGGATTGCTAAGGCGTGCGGCACCGTCCAACGCTCCGCACTCGGACACTTTACACTAGGAGACCCTCAAGACCCGCCAGGAAGGTAGAAGAAACCCATGTTTAGATTTCTAGGGTGTATAGGGTATAGGATTTTTGTTGGTCGTGCCTTTTCTACGACGCCCACGCCGCGTCCTGTGTCTCCTCACCGAAAGGAGTGGTTGCAGTGAGTTCATGAATCATGAGGTTGGGATCTCAGTCTTCGGCTCCTTCACGAAGCGCAAGCGCCGCGGGCTTAGCTGACTTTGTGTTTCTTAGCAAGGTCACCATGCTGAGGGATGTGGCTGCGGCTCATGCTTCGCTTTGCATGTGGTGTGAAGTTGGGCTGGTCCTTTCCGGCATGGGTCAGATGAGAGGACTTATCTACGGGGTCTACACGAGGCTGTCCTTGCACTGCAAACCCTTAAACACTATTTGGGTCGACGAAGTTAGTCGTACCATGCCGAGCTTGTGCTGTGTATGCCGAGGAGTGGAATTGACGTCGATGTCTGGCCCTGAGAATTGCGAATGAGCGGGCTTAGGGTTCTTGGGATGGCGGCTAAGACGAAGAAGAGCAAACTTCTCAAGCTCCACTGCCACATGAGCTTAGTTAGTGACGTCATGCTTGATGTCGCAGCCCTGATTTCCATGAGCACCAGCAAGGGTGACTTTCGAGCAGCCCTCGACTTTCGCTGATCGTGGTGTGGAGGGATGATGCGCCCCCGTGTAAGTTTTGACGAATGTCCCTTCAGCCTTTTTTTTGGACGATCTCTTCTGCAGGTCATCACCTTTAACTGCGCGCTCGGAGCCTTATCACGGAGCGCGAGGTTGGGCAAAGGAAGAAAGTTGGGTCTCTACTGTGATCAGATCCTACACCCTAAAAGTACTAAAACCTCCAACACCTCTAAACCCTAGCTGTCCAGGTGGCAGGAGGCTCAGGCTCTACTGCCAGGCTCTTACAGCCAATGCTGATGATGATGGGGGGGTTGGGGGGTGGGGTTCTAGGTTTTCCAGGGTCTAGGGTACTGGGGCCGGATACGGATGCCACTAGCTCAGACCTGTATTGGGCACCGCTTTTCTGTAACTCCAGTATTTCAACGCAAGGGCAAAACGCTGCAAGTCGCTGTTCATGAGAGGACGTGCCAAACCCACAAGATCCGCCTGGTCACTTCAAGGATCTCTCTGAAACCTACACCCCTGCACCCATACACTTTCAACCCTTTAGCCTAAACCCTAAACGCCCTAAACCCTTAAGCCTAAACCATCCTACAAGGAGCTCAAAAACATCACAAAGCCTTCAGTCCGCGGATCCGTTCTTCAGCTTGTAGGACCCAGAGACTCCAAAAGGCTAATGAATTCGGGAATATACCTTAAATCATATTAGGGACACTTAAGGCATCTTGGAGTCTCTGGGGAGTTCTTCCGCTCTTTTCCCTCAGCCAATGAGCGGCCGGGAAGGCTCTGATCCAGGCCCTGAACCCAGAGAGCCCTGAGCCCCCTAAGCCCCAAAGCCTCAAAACTCCTGGCTCTTTCAGTCCAGGGTTCCAGTAGAAATTCCGACAGACTCCAGGCATGTCGTTGCAAAGCCTAGAGCCAAGGAGCGAGATGGAGGGAAGCCACTGCCTCCCTGATGATGTTAGCTACAAGGCGCGCCTAATGTTGCGGGTGTTGTGGGAGTGTCAGGGGCGATGGTCAAAAACACCTAATCCCAAACCCCAAGCTTATTTCTATCAGATTCTATCATTATTGCTATTATTATCATTACTACCATTATTTTTATTGATGTTACCGTCGTCTATATACGTGCCCTAAGTCCTACGTCCTATAATGAGAGTTCAGAGTTCGGGGATCCTGGGTCGTGACTTTGACCCCAAGGACGCCCGGCATTTCATGGCGCGAGGCCCTGCAATCTCACCCCAAGAAAGGGTCTCCCAAGGGTTTAGGGTTTAGGGTTTAGGGTTTAGGGTTTAGGGTTTAGGGTTTAGGGTCCATCACGTCTTGGAGATCCCTAAACCCTAAAAAAGGTGCCATGAAAGGAAGGTCTTTCCATTTCCGAGCACCGCTCCTCCATGCGTCGAAAAGGCTGTGCATCCCGGAACCCTAAGCCCCAAGGCATCAGACGTTCGACGCAAATTGTGCAGCTCCTAAGCCCCACACCCCTACACCTCCTTTGCGCGCCAGCTGATGGCTGATGCTCTTCGTTCTGGGCCCCAGCGACCCGGGATGTTGTGAAGTTGGGGAACAGATAAAACCTACAACCATGAGGGAGTGTCCTGGGGCCCTTATAATAAGGATCCTACTATTTAGGGTGTTAGGGTGCTATAGGGTCCCCTATTCTCGGAAACTCTCGTAAAGCATTTTTGAACCCTAAGGGTCGAGCTTAATCCGTTCGGCCTGAGACCAGCAAACGATCGAAGAGTCCGATTCCGAATTGGGAGTAGAGCTATGGGGACCCAGGATGTTGGGGTTGTAGCTACCAGGCTTCAAGGAAGAAGGCGTCCCGTAGGCGAAGAGCTTAGGAACTATGACCCCTAAACTCCAAACCCCTGAACCTTTAAGGAAGCCCATAAACCCCGTGGCATTGTTTTGAAAGCACTGGGCAACGCCCCACATGGGCACATCTGCGAGCGCTGAACCCGCAATGTGGAACTCGCAATCTGCGAAATTCATGATGAAGATGACGGTGATGATGATGCTGTTGATGATTGGTTACGTAAGCAGCCACCACGGCAAGATGTACCCTAAGGGATCTGAGTTCGGATGCAGCTGCGCGCTGCATGGAGACTACAGTTTCCCCCTAAACCCTAAACGCTAAAAGCAGCTGCAGTTTCGGAGGAAGACTCCACGAAGTGGCTGTAGTGTAACGGCCGGAATAATGAATAATAATGTAATGAGAACCCAAATCAGCTCTAGCATTGAGGCGTGGGTTTTAACAGCCCTCTTATGTCAACACAATTTCTGTTGGTTTAAAAACCCTAAACCCTAAACCCTAAAGGCCCGAAACCCTTAGGCTTTAGGTGCCACCTAGGAAGTCGCAGAGCGCAAGTTTCAGTTAGCTCCGGACCTCGAGGTGGTGCACCAGGGGAGGCAGCCCTCCAGGTGCAGGGGCTTATGGTTTAGGGGTTTAGGGGGTCAGGTTTAGGGGTTGAGGGGTTTCGGGTTTTAGGGTTGAGGGGTTTAGGATTTAGGGTTTTAGGGTTTGGGGTTTAGGGTTTAGCACGTCTTAGGGTATAGGGTTTCAGGGGTGTGGTTGAGGGTTGAGGGAGGTTGAGGGTTTAGGACTTCAGGGTTTAGGGTTTAGGTCTAGGAGCAAAAAGCAGCCTCAGTGGTGGATCACGTCAAAATTCACTTACTCTGCGATGGCTGAGCGCTTGTGCTTTTTGCCTTGTTCATGTTGTACTTGTCCATGAACGAGCTCCATAGCTGCTCGCGCATTCTCTCTAGTTTAATTGCATGCATATTGCTAAGATTCAGATGGTTAGCATGACTAAGATGATGAACACGTTGAACATTAGTGCCATGGCTGATGTGATCACAGGCGACGAAAATGCGACATGTGCTGATAGTGTATAACACTAAGCATGGCTCGCATGGTTCACGCCGTGCGTTGTCATGACTTCGTTCTGAGTCACTGCCCGTGATGATGCCGTTGACATTATGCTACTAGCTGCTACTGTTCGTATCATGTTTTGGAGTTTGCGAAGATTCCAAGTTAAGTGGCTGTATGGGGCATCAGCAGTATTATCCAAGTGCTCACTGTATCATGGTTGCCTGGACCGCTTAATCCTCGAGGCTTCTAGTCTCGTGACCGGTAGCAGGGGTGATATTGTCACTGCTTCTTGTTTGTCGTGCTCGCATTAGCCAAGCTGGGCTGAGAGGTTTATCCTGAATACTCCCACGCATCTTACTTGGTATGGATTACACTTGATTACACTTGACTGTTATTTCAGCCACACTGTATGCCCCTCACGCCACCCGCGACACTGGCCACACTTCCCATGCTGTCAATTCTCATCCCTGGGAGCTTCAATATCTGCAACAAGCCCTAAATCTGAAAGCTGTGTGTGCTGGCAGGTGGCCAGCCCCAGCATAGCCCAGGCAGGCATCCGCTTGCTTTCTTGCATTAGAGATCTGGAGGTGCCAAGATGTTGGCCGCAAGCTCATTCGTGGCTGTCATAGCCTAAGCCCTTCGACCCTAAATTCACCTAAAGTCCTAATCCTTAAAACTCTAAACCCTCCACAGCTCTACCCAACACCCCCAAGTTCCTTCGGATGAAAATGCAGGCCTGCCAGGCCAAGAGCAGTCTGCCCATCGACAAAAGAGCTTTGGCAGGAAGGCGCCATGGTCGTAAGGGTCCTTGTAATCTCGGGTTTAGGATTTCTTTCGGGACTTGCGTGCGGTATGCCCTTGTGCCGCAATGTACAAGCACGTAGCTGCAGACTATGCCGGACACAAGCACATGACATGCAGCACGAGACCGTTTCAAACCACGATACAACATACGTGGTGCAAGGTGAAGGTTGGCAAAGTGCAGGACAGCGTGCTATACTCCGACACGACATCTACACCGCTGTGGAAAGAAGCGCAGTGCGGGTCAACATGCCACCAATGAGGCGGTTGAATCCATTACGGCGCAAAGCAGCAACACCATGATACACATGAGGTCCGGCGCATAGTGAGCTCAATACATACAGTTCAGTACAAACAAGTGTGCATGTCACTGCAGTACAAATTGTGCGATGAACATGAGTCCGTCAGTGGAAAACAGTTTCATAAAATAGAACACGGCAACAGACAACAGCATGAATACAATGATTCAATGCGACAGCGAAGAGGACAAGACACAAGCATAGCATGCAACGGCATCAAGGGATGAACACACTCCTTAATATAGCACCCTAAATAGCAGGATCCTTATTATAAGGACCCGAAACCAGATACCCCTAACTTGAACTCTCTCATGCGACCAGTCCAGCCATGATACAGAGGATACAAGAGAGCATCACATCTGGAAGCTTGGGTTTTTCATGTGATAACTCGCCGAACCCTGGGCCATACGCCCTTAACTGTCCTGAACTCCAGACCCTGAAGGGAGTTTCCGAAATAGGGGACCCTCAATATAATACCCTAAATAGTAGGATGTTACTATAAGGACCCAAGATAAGGTAGCCTAAATCCGAGAGATGGCAGGCTCTATGGGCACGAGCCGGTTCTTTGTACAGCGGTGGTGGAAGAGCCTCGGCGGAGTTTCGAATTAGCTAGCCCAAACCGGTCAGCGGTAAGCTCGAGCCCACACTTCCGAGGCCATCATCGGTAGGGGCAGTTGTGGAGAATTTGAAAGACACTTTCCGCACAATTTAGAGAAGTTTGGGGGCTCCCAGATGAATTTCGGGAATCTCGAACAAATCCCAAGAAGTCTACAGGCATCTCAAGGAGTCTACAAAGATAAACAGATCAAGATACTGAGAAATCACCACCGCCGATTTTGGAAACATGCGCGGACAGACTACGGCCGACTTGTACACGTGGTGGCGAAAAGTCTATCAGGCATTGAACTTGTTGGCTGCAATATACGAGACTGGATGATTAGAATAAGGTTATAAGGCTTTGAGGTCAAGTATGATATAGGTATATATGAGATATGGGCTACCAGGCAACATTGCCAGTAGTGCTGTTGTTGCTGCTATTCTCGTTATTGTCAAGTATCCCGCCCCCTGCATCAGGCTGCAAGCCGCGGGTTTCTCGTTGGCTTGCCTGGTTGCTGAACGAGAATGTTCATTAGTTGTCTTCGTCCCCGCTGTTTCCTGAATGTGATTGGTCTTATTATTTGTCTTTGCGTTTGTTTTCCGAACTCTCCGGTACCATGGTTCGTACGCATGCCTGTCAGCGTGCGGTGTATGTATGGGTGTGCAGAGGGTAGAGGTTGTAAACTGCTTTTACAGGCGCAGTTACGGCGTTATTGGCTTGGTAGTTTGTGCCGTTACCTCTTTCTGTATCATGTCATCTTGTGCTGAACCCTAAACCCTAAAAGGCCCTGCTCAGCGCCAAGACGGATGCAGAGCATGTGGTTGACGCCACTTTCGGGGGTGGCGGCCACTCCAGGCCCGGTGCAGTGTTTAGGGTTTAGGGTGCAGGGTTTAGGATGTAGGTACTCTGAATTTCCAATTGTCTTGGCTGTTGTAATGTCTGTTGTGCAGGCAAATGACTGAAAGGAAGCCCGAATGCCAGGCATACCCTCACATGGCTTATCTGATGGCAGAACCGTTTAGAAAGCAGCGAAATGCCAAGTTATGGCTAAGTTTAGCGTAAGCATAGTCTGCAGAAGCATGGTTACAAAGGGTGCATTGACAAGGTGATGCAATTTGATACAAGATAGTTCGATGCGGCTTAAATTTCGGCGATGTAGCGCACTGCAATCCGGCATACTTTACTATAGAGCAAATGAGTTAGTGTAGCAAACAGAATTCTGACGGAGCATGGTCCGCTTTAGTGTACGTAGCATAATACGTCTCGGCAGAATCTAAGGTGGTCTAACATCGCGTTTTATATTCTCGGCTTTTGTTGCACTTTTCGCCTAAATGCAACATCCTCGTTGTTGTTAGTGCAGCAGCATTCATGAAGATGACAGGTATGTTTCCTCCAAAGTGACATAGGCTATATAGTACGACAAGTTTCACGGCAAGCTACGGTTTGAGCCAGCAAAACATGCCGTGACATAATAGAACATGAAATCCTACAGTTCGGCATGTATGATTAGAATGTTAGGCTCTAACTTAGTAGCTCTGTGTTAAGCCTGTAAGAAAGAATCCGGAATGGGTATTTCATGCACCTGGATGTAAAGCAACACCGTGTACATGTATGATACCGTTTGATGCAGAGAAGGATGAATACGCCGTTTGGTGCACCACAACGGCACGAAGCGGAGTGCGTTACGATGGGGCATGATAGGGTTGCGCTGCGAATGTTGTGGAACATTACAGAATGTCACAGAATATGTGTGTGTATATATATATACACACAGACATATAGGTGGTTGTCAATATTAAGGTCCCTTTTTGGGTCCGAATCGAAGCTTCCTGAGCTAGCCGGAGCTCCATGGACCTATTCACATACATTCGATACTGTCGTATTACTGGATTATAGATTATATTATGGACGAGGTTAGACACTATCTTCATATACATATATATGTATATGTATGTAGATATCGATATATAGATAGATATACAGATAGTACTATTCACTTGGAGAGACATGTCTGGGATTTCGTCGGCAGGGCTTTGCTTCGTCATCTCCCAAGCACATCGAAGGCGATGGGAGCTGGGTGGGGGCCCGGGGGCGGGGTCTTGATTCTGTTGGTTTAGGGTTTAGGGGACAAAGAGACCATGCCGGAGGTGGTGGCAGACTGCTGCTACTGCTACTGCTACTGCTACTGCTACCGCAACCGCAACCGCAACCGCAACTGCTACTGCTACTGCTACTGCTACTGCTACTGCTACTGCTACTGCTACTGCTACTGCTACTGCTACTACTACTACTACTACTACTACTACTACTACTACTACTACTACTACTACTACGACTTCTACTACTACTACGAATACTACTGACATTAGGAAGAAAAGTAGCAATAATTAACTGTCACAACAACGATTGTAGTCACATTAACAGTTTGTGTCTTGCATGCCCGTCGCGAGTGTGGTACATGTTTAGAAAGTGGTGTGCCCCTGATGGAGGTGTTTGCCTTTGATGTGGATGCCAGTGCGATGGCAGAGGCCATGTCGGTCAGTGCCGTTCGGCTTGTCGCTCACACTGTGTTCATCGAACTTCCAATTTTCGCTCGAGCCGACTATACATTCCGTTGGGCGAAGGTACCCCGAAGTTGGCACCCCGCCGCACCCTGCAATAGTCAACTGCATCATTCACCGCCGCTTTGAGAAATCTGGGAGGATGGTAGACTGCGTTTTGAATCAAGAAGTGCGTCCCCAAGCAAGAATGTCAAGCTAGCCCAGAAGAGCCAACAAGAAATAGAAACAGATCAGCTGACTGTATAACACGGTCGTTCAGGATTATTACCTTTGCTGATCAACAGCTGCGCGTTCAGCAAGATCGCCGAGCTTCTCTAGCTAGGGCAGGCGGCGACCACTTAGATATCTGTGGTTGCAGAAGTAAAAGGTCAGGGGGCAGTTTACGTAGCTGAGACAAAGCCACTCAACCCAACAAGCCTTAAATCCTTCAACCCCCCCCTGCCCCCTCCCGCTTCCCCCCCCTGCAATTCACGCGAACGAAGGCTCGACGCACAGCTTCCTCAGATCCGCGGCTGGTGCCCAGGCGTTGAAACCTGGGAGGATTCTATCGGGACCTAGAATGGTTGACACGACTATTTCTTTTCGTGGGTGTTCCTTGATACATTTATAGTAGAACATACCACCAAACCCTTTTCTAAGTATTTATTCAGGCCTCTATGACTCTATATGACGCTTCTAGAGAGTTATCGGCTTTGGTTTAGGGGGGGTGTCTAAAATAGGGTAAAAGTAGGGGTGAGTAAGGGCTTCCCTGTTTTCTGAAACTCTCATAAGTGTAGGGCTGTCCTGAGAGTTTGCGGTTTCCCAACCCAAAAAGAGGTTTGAATTTTTTGGAGCTTGGGGTAAACATCTCCTGTTGAGGCATGCAGCTTTTGGCAGTCTGCACCAGGCGCCAAGTTCGTGTCGGGAGGAGCTTTTCTGGAACTTGTGTTCAAAATGCAGGTTCTCGCTCATTCGATCGATCGAGGGAGGGAGAGAGAGAGAGAGAGAGAGAGAGAGAGAGACTGTGTCACACAGACCTCGAGACCGGTTTACCTTCGGGCGTGGGGAGCACCTGCGTGCTCCTCCGTTCGATTGCGAGCAAGAGACTGAGACAGAGAGAGAGAGAGAGAGAGAGAGTCTCAACGCGTAATACGGTGCGTCCCTGCAACAGACGGGCTGCTCCCGCGGGGGCACGCCCTCAAGCCTTGGGAAAGAAGGCGACTGAGACAGAGAGAGAGAGAGAGAGAGAGAGAGAGAGAGAGAGAGGGAGAGAGAGAGAGAGAGAGAGAGAGAGAGAGAGAGAGAGAGAGAGAGAGAGAGAAAGAGAGAGAGAAGGAGGGGGGTCTCCCCTCCTATCCCCAGCCGTGGCGAAAGAAAGAGATTGAGCGTTCGAGAGCGCACTCGTGACATGTGAATGGGCTTCGACTTCCAACAGCCGGGTTGGCCCTCCGCAAGCCATACTCATGAAATGGCGATGCCTCTGCCGATAATGCAAAGCCGTTTCCGCTGCCCGTCAAAAGCTGTCGTGGGCTTCCGCTGGGTTTCCTGCATTTGCCACTTCGTTTTCCGGGGGGGAGCCACCTGCACAGATGCCGTCCTTCTGTGGTTGGGCACTCCCAAGCCTCATGGAGAACTCTGGTGTCGGCTGAGAGCTCACCCTCAAGAAGTTGGTCGACCTAGAGCTCGTGGATGCAGATGCCTTGCCGCATCGGCACACACTAACTCGTGTGAGCCACCGAGCGTTGTCGAGTTCGGCGAGCTCACGTCACCAGTGGCTGCGGATCTGTTCAGTACACAATAAACCAGCCGTTACAGAGGCTTTGCTTGACCTTTGCAACAGCACAAAAAGTGCTAGCTGCCAATGCATCGGCCTGAAGCCGCTGCGGGCGATTGTCGAACATCTCCGGTCTGTATGTCCTGTCTTTGGGCCTAGGGCCTAGAGCAGTCTCATGCGTTTCCCCGTCCTGGTCGCCCCCGCGTGGCTGCCTGTCCTGCTCTCTTGGCTTTCCAGGCCTGAGAACTCAGGGGATATAGAAGCCTAACCTAAGTCAGCAATACTATCTGTTGCTATCCCTTATGGCCCCTACAAGTACAGTTGTCGGGCTAAAGCTTGAAATGCCCCGCATGTCTGCTCTGATTTATTCAGGGTCCTATATCCTTTAGAGAAGCCTGCTTAGCAACAAAGCCTCGCAGTCCTAAGACCTGGTTCTTTCCTTTCTGATTATTATCAGCATTACTCGTATTCGTGTACTCATTATCATTAGTATTATCATTGTGTGCATAAGAATGATGATTTTGGTTGGTACCTGTTGTTACGGTTTGGACTATTATCATTGTCTTGTGATGACTAGTATTTTCTTATCATCACTATTATGCCGTTATGCCTTATGACTATGATCTCATTGTTATTGGTGTTTCTGTTATCATTTTGTATTCTTCTTTTATGTATGTTGTGATTTGTTCTTCTTACTGCCATTTTCTTTCAGTATTGTTAGTCTCTCATTTTCGTAACATTATTCTAGTTTATGTACATATATGTATATATCAACACATTGTTCTTGTTATGTACTACAAGTATGCAGACTCCTGCAGGTACTGCCCCCTGGACTGGCTCTCAGGGGCCTCCTCGCTGATCTCGGTGTCTCCTCAATGCAGCTGGACGCCTAGGGTTAGAAAGAGTTCCTTTTCATGGGATTTCTCCGAAGGTTCAGGTGTTTAGGATGGTTCCTTTCAGGTTCTCATTTGGGGTTTGTGGGTTTTATTCTGAGGGTTACGGGATTCGGTTTGGGCTTTGGGATTATGGTCACCCTGCGAAGTCGCTGCCTCGACCCTTACTCGAAGGAAAAGGGTCATGCTTGATGATGTGTATGTTTATATGATATCATATCACAATATAGTGTATGATTAGATACTTTATGATATTACAGGATTTTCTATACATGATTATGGAAGCAGTTCTCTCCTGCACAGGATCGGAAGCACCGTGGCTTCTCGCCCATTGAGGACGCTGTGGAAATCTTGCTGGCCGGGGTTTGGCCTGGAAGACACATCCCCAAACCCTAATATAGGAACCTAAATAACTGTAAGTATAGTATCACGGGCCCCAAAACCCTATTCAAGGCCACTATATTAAGCCCCACTGCCTTCGACCTAAGAGGTGGAGCGCCCAAAGGGAGCCGAGTAGAGCAGCTAGCAGGCCCTCTGCCAATGCTGCGAAACTCTTCTACCTTGGCATTCGCAGCTTGAGCCCAACACCCGATACTATACCGTATTTCCTAAGCCAGAAATCGTACTTGGGGGTCCTGGAGAACCCTAAAGCCCACAGAAATCAGAATGAGTGGCTTCCATGTGCCAACGTGCACGCAGGACGGCCCGCTGGACTTGCGCATGTGAGCCTGGCAAGCTTAGTATAGGGGCCTTAACAATTACCTTCACTGTTATGGGGTTCCTTATTATAATTACCGTATAATATACCACCAAAACCTTGTTCTAATTACTAAGACCCCTCTAATACCGCCGTGAGATCTCCCATGATCCTTTAAGTTGCTCTTCGGGGTTCAGGTAGTATTGGAGCTCCGGGCAATGTCTGTGGGGCCAATGCATCGGTGGGCAACCCTGCAATGGTGAGGCATTTCCGGACCAATGATGCGTATTCGAGGCTTCACGACCTAGAACAGCATCTTCCATTAACCGTCTGTGTCGAAGCCGATGCCCATGCCCTGATCCCTGTAGGCCTCTGAACTCTACCTGACCCTAAGACTCTAGATTTGGGGGTTCCTTACTATACGTAATTCTAGGATAATGGACCCCAAAACCCTTTTTTGAATTTTTCAGGCCCCTATATTAGACTCTAGAAGCGAAATACTTGCGGCTGCGGTCTCTGACAGGAACCCCGAAATTGGCCTCTCAGCCTCGCAGTGGCTGGACATTGTGCCGGAGGACCCAGCTTCTAGCACAGGAATATCTCACAGACCAGGGGACCAACATTACATGTATATATATATATATATGTATTATACATATGATACTTATGCTGGATGTTACATACTATGTATGTTGAGTGAAATGTGACCCTTGACCCTGTGCCCTTCGACTTGAGGTCGCCAGAAGAGCTCGCTTGGGTGCTCCGCGAGTATGGCGAGGCTTCCCGCTGGTCCCTGCATCCTGCCGAGAGTCGGACCCTAAACCCTTAAAGGGAACCCCATTGTAGAACCCTATATAGTACCCTTAAAAGGAAACCTAAACCTTACTAAGTCCCCAAAGCCCTAGACCCTTAAAAGAGCTCTTGGAGCCGAGACATTCATATAGAACCCAACTGCAGGACCGTGATCCCCTCCTTGCAGCGCGCCTGGCTGAGGCCATGCGCTATACGTGGCAAATATTATTGTATTTGAGACAATAGATTCTATAGTGTATGTTGAATACGAACTCAGGCAGGCTAGGAGTGGGGAGATGTGCAGGGTCGAGCCCTTGGTCCCCACATCGACTTGCCCCCAAAACTATGAAGGCACCTAAGTCTTATTGCACAAGAGAGCCCACAAGGGAAGCTGATGTTGCAAGGCATCGAGGTCGCCGTTTTGGCAGAGTGGCTATGGTACACCCTGAGTTTGTTTTCGGCCCCTTTAGGGGCTGGCGGAAAATTATAGTATATACTTTAGGGATCTGTATATTCATATAACCCATACTATATACAATCCCAAATCCCAAGCTTCAGGCTATATGCGCCCGGCGCCCGCTGCGACGCACAACTGAGCTCGCAGAGGCTTCGAGTATAATAGAATGCATAATGTATAGCACATAGTGAATAGTGGACAAGATATAACAAATGATATGTATAGGTGTGTGTATTTCTATGCCTATGCCTACGTCTATGCGTATGCATATGTTTATGTATACATATATACACATACATATGTACATGCATGTATGCATGCATGCATACATGCATATATATGTATATATATATATATATATATATATATATAAACCAGATTAGATGATATTTCTATTGTGTTACATCAGAGAGATACAGATTCAGATATAGATATCGATATTGATGCAGATATAGACATAGATAGATCGATCGTATAGTGCAATTTGTACTCATCTATTTTCAGACATGTTTGCATTTTAAGTATCATGCAGTGCGGAGTTTGTTTATACTTTGTGATATATGTTATATATGTAATTGGTTGTTATTTCGTATGTTATACATCACATACAATAAATCATATGTTTCTGATTAGGTATCACATTTATTATGCAACATATAAGTCATTGTGCACTATGTCTTAGCCTTAGTGCATGTTGCATGCTCCACGTTCTGTATGATATATTGTACTTCATATCTCATACACTATCCGACTCATTCTACACTATATTTCTAGTCTTCATACAACATTTGACATATTATGCGTTCTACATCACATATCATATCATATTATGTTATGCAATGCACATTAGACATGATACACTATGCATTATACTTTATGCATTATACATTGTACATTGTACGTCATACGGGGGCATGCAGAAGGCACTAGCCGTCATCACGGAGTTGCATTCTCTACGTTTCACCTCAAACCCTAAACTAAACTAAATCCGAAACCCTAGACCCTACACTGGATCCGAAACACCGAACCCCAACACCTAAGCCCGAAGCCCCTAAACCCCTAAACCTCAACGCTCGTCCTGTGAAGGTCGTGGCTCATGTCAAGGCAAAGACCCTTGGCAAGAACCCGTTCGAACAGCCAGCGAGGCTGACTTTCCAGGCCAGAATGGGTGGCTGCTTGAACCCTCACACAGGGGCCTCAATGATTACCTATACTGTTTTGAGGGTTCCTTAGTATAACTATAGTGTAATATACCCCCACAGTAAGTCTTCAGCCCAAGCTCGGGATATATTCCTGAAACCAAAGAACCTGCGTGGCTGAAGGGCGGAATCCCTCGCAACATCCTTCATCTTTCCAAAAACTGTCGAGGCCTTAATACTGAGAATAGGGCTTTAGGGTATATTATACTATGGTTGTAATAAGAAAATATCCGAATCCTCAGCAGCTAGTCAAGCCAAGAGGCAACCCAGCCCGGAGACGAAGCAAACGATGACGGAAGAGCCGAAGAAGGGTTAGGGGTTCAGGGGTTCAGGGGTTTAGGGGTCGAGGGGTTGAGGGGTTGAGGGAGCATAGTCTGATCTGCAGGCAATTCGCTCCCACCTCAACCAGGAGTTCTCACAGTGGCTGGGCTTGTCAGCGTGTGTTTGTGCACTTTTCCTATTCAGGCTCTTCCTTGCAAGTACATGTTTGTTTACAGATAATCACTTATTCAATCAACTTTCACGGTTAGTGTACATACATTCATACGTACAAACATACATTTGTACATGCATACACACAAACACACACACACACATACACACATACGTGCGTACATAAAAACATGCAGACATGCAAACATGCAAACACACATGCATAGATGCATGCACAGATGCATGCATACATGCATCTATGCAGACGTACATGCATACATACATAAACACTGCGCAGCAGCGGCAGAATTCGCACAGCCCACCACTTCGACAGCTGTGAGGGATCAGATCATGAATCAGTCAGCTTCTGAAGCCTGCCTTCGAGAGCACTTGCTGTAGGGGCTTCAATAATTACCTATACTGTTTTCGGGGTTTCCTTATTGTGACCATAGTGAACTACACCCCCAAACCCTGTTTTATTTATTCAGGCCCCTATACTATACACCCTATAATATAGAAACGTAAGCCCTCAACCCCAAGACCCTTCTTATAACTATCGTAATTATAGTTATACCCAAGAACCCTAAACCCTTACAATAAGATTGGAGAGATGGAGTCTGAGGGGGCCCTTAATGCAATCCTCTTAAGAGGGAGACCTGTCGCTGCGGAGAAAGGTCATTGCATAAAAAAACCTTTATAGTAGTCGACCCTTCTCCGGTCCCAGGCTCTGCGCCCTCCTGGCAGCGACTGTGCAGCGCTTGGCCACGGGCGGGCGGGCCTGGGCCTTGGCGGCCTTAGCCTTGAGCTTCGAGGCCCATATACATTCTATATTATGTAAAATATACTATATAATCTATATAGAATAATAAACGATATACAGTATAATTACTGTATATTATGAAATTATACTATATGTATACATACTATAGTATATTATTTTAAATATAGTCTTGAGGTGAGCCTGAGGCCTGGACGAGTTTGTCACGCAGTTGTGCATGCACACTTGCCAAAAGCGATTTGCGAAAAGTAGCACTGGCTAGATCAGCGCAGTGGCATGTGTGAGCGAGCATATGGAGGCCGTCATCATCTGCTTCAAGGCGAAAGAGGCAGCTGCCAGAACTCTTTAGGGTTCAGGGTTTAGGGGTTCAGGGTTTAGGGTTTCAAGCTGTGGCGGCCGACTATCAAGCAGGTTTTTGGACGAAGACGTTAGTCCCAAGCGCCGGGAACCCCCTTCGTTTCGAAAGCTCGGAGGTCTCAACGGTGCGCCAATGGCTTCGCCAGCATGAGGCCCACGGGCCCTCCAGAAAAACTCATCCTAGAGATGCCCAGAGCATGCTTCGGGCCGAGAGCCTCTCTGCATTGCCCGAGAGACTTGAAACTTTAAACAAGTTCCAATTTCGTCGACAGGAGCCGAGTCCTGAGATTGCAGCGGCCTGGCCAGAGGCTGGGCCCAGCAGCTTTGGGACTCTGGGCATGCGGGGCTCTGGCAGGGGGCGGGGCCGCCCTCTGTTGATAAAGGGCATGTTGAGTCCAAGACCTTGCAGTTGAATTTGAATGGGGGCCTGGGATTGCTTCTCGCTTGCCCGTTGCTTGTAGAGACCACCACGGTTTGAACACGGGGCGACGGTGAGGAAGTCGGGGGTTGGGACGACAGACCACTGAGGAGGGAGAGGAGGGGCCGCCCTTGACTCGAACATGCTTTGGCTTACCTTTGGTTAGTATAGGGAATGGAGGAATGGGGTACTATTATAATAACTACTGCTGTTACTACCATTCTTCCATTCCCTACTGACAAACGGTAAGTTTGGTACGGCTGTGACGATCATTGCTCCAACAAAGAGCTGAACAGCAAGATCTGCCCCTGCATAAACCCATGGAGGGATTCACCCGAACATGCATATGTGCCCCTAGCCCTAAACCCTAAACCAATAAATAAACCTAAACCCTAGACCTAGACTTAAACTCCAAAACCCTAAGCCCTGAGCCCTCTACGCTCTGAGCCCTTGCCAAGCCAGGAGCGCCTCCTCTCCTTGTATCCACTTCTCCAGCGAAGCTGCGAGGACGGGAAGGGCCCGAGCCTACCCAAAGAGGGCTCCATGAGGTTTTCTACCAAACCCCGAGCGCCCCAAACCCTAAAGCAGTGTAGGGTTTAGGATGAACCTATAAACCAAGAGCCCTAATCCTAAACCAATGGCCCTAAGCCCTAAATCAATAACTAACCCTCAGCCCTACGCCCTATACGGCTCTACGACCCTCAACCCATAGCCCTAAACCCTGATTCAATAACCCTTTAAGCCCTAAGACCTTGCGCCCTACGCCCTAAGACCTAAACCCTACGCCCTAAGCCCGAAGCCCTAAGCCCCAAGACCTGAGCCCTTTGACCTATAAGGCCCAACGATGGTTTCGGATCCCGGCGCAAGGACCAGCCCTGGTGTGTCACGGAAGCCTGGCCCTCAGTTTTAAGGGGTTTAGGGTTTAAGGTTTGAAGGGTTTACGGGTTTGGGGTTTAAGGGTTTAGGGTTTACGGGTATAGGATTTAAGTCTTCAGAGTTTTATCAAGGGTTTAGGTTTTAACTAAGTGTGTTTTATAAGGGTTAGGGTTCAATTAAGGGTAGGAAGAAGGGGTCCAAGGGTTTGCGGCTTGGGGTTAAGGGTTCAGAGTTTAATTGCGGGTTTAGGCTTTAAGGACTTCGGGTTTAAGCATTGTGAGCCCCCTTGGCCCGGCTTATATAGGGGATTGAGCACCTGCAATCCTCATCCTTATCCGGATTACTGTCCTGATTTTTGTCGTTATCTTAACTCCTCTCATTCTCAAACGTCCTGGTCGTAGGCTTCCTCTTGCTCTTATTCTTGCCGTTTTTCTTTCTCGTAGTATTATTTACGTCTTATCTCTGATTGATGGGGGGATCGATTGATCGAGCGACGGATCGACTGATCGACTGATCGACTGATCGACTGATTGATTGGTTGGCTGGTTGGTTAAATATGATGATGATGATGATGATGATGATTGTCCCTCTTCTCATTATTTCAGTATTGTCGCACGGCATCTCTTTGATGTCATGTGGCTTCTAACCAGAGACGCCAATAGTATCCCGTAATTAAGGAATATGCTGTATACTTTAAAATATAGAAAGATCCCTAATATATTTTCAGGCCTCTTCCAAACCCTAAACCCTATATAATTTCCTTATAGGAACCCTTATAAGGAACCCAAGTAATATTGGGAATTGTTTAGGCCCCTCTAGTACACCCCTATAGTACCCATTATAGGAACCCTTATAGATCCCTTTTTTAAAGGGCTATTGGAGTCTCTGGGTAGCCACGAGGCGCCGGGGATTTTGGTCGCCACGGCCCTGAGGCCCTGCGCCCGCTGAAGCCAGAACCCGCCGAGGTGCAGGCCCCACCGGCTCCGGCTTTGGGATTTTGGGGTTATAAGTGTAATTATGGGGTTTAGGGTTTATTTGGGGTGTCGGTTTGGGTTTGGGGTTGAGGGTTTAGGGTTCAGGGTGTGACTCAGCCGATGAGGCTACTTGGGACTTGATTGAGGTGTCTGGCATGCAAGAATGTCTCGGTCTCTGCTGGTGGTGATTTGAAGCTCAGTGTTTTTGAGCAAAGCCCTTAACCCTAAACGCCAAACACTTCTGAAGCGAGTCGGACTCTGCAGGCCAATGCTCGTGCACGGAATGCTCGTGCTCTCGTACTTGAAAAGCGCGAAAGATCGTTTGGAGCAAAAAAGGTGCAGGAGGTGTTTTAGCATTGCATACTTACAACACCACTGTATGTATGTATGCATTGCTCCCTCATTCTCTCGTGGATGTATGTAGGTGCCACAAACGATCTGGCACTATGAGTCGTGTTATTGGTGATTATCACTGTCGGTGTTATGGCTATGATCAATATTTGTGACCACGGCTGTTACCATCAGTTTCTGAGCTGACCATTGTCATGTTGTCATGTTGTTCTTATTGCCCTAATGAAAGTATTGCAGCCGGTAGCATCTTGCTAGACTAGAATTCTGAATTTCTACTGGCTTCATGTTTTGCATCGGACAGAAGCAGTTCTTCCTTTGACTTGAGACTCGGTACGGGTGTAAGAAAGCAAGCTTTGCTTGAGGGTCCATGCAGGCAGACTGACGATCAGCCATGTATTCTTCAGACACGCTTTACGGGATTCAAGAAGTGACAACGTGTCCTCGCCGTCGTCTTGGCTGCATGCAGGCAGAGGTAGAGGGAATAGCCTTGTCTTGGATGCTGTTTGCTGATCATGGTCCATGTTTTGAGATCTGAGACACTTGTGGGTTGGAACTTTTAGGAGCCTGGGTTGTAACGAAATCGATGTATAAAGACTTTGGACAAGCCCTCCCAATTCGGAAACAGTGCTATCAATCGGTACACCTGCATCACATCACCTCCCAACCGTGCCGCTGGGTTCTTGGCCACGCGACGTCCTACACGGCAATCCAGGCTTTGTGGGCCCAACCGGTCAGGGTTTGAGGTTCGGAGAAGTCAGAGCAAAAGCAGCTCGGGATTGTGCAATCTGCCGGGATGCCGGGAGGCGCTGTGCATCCAGATCGCCATTTCGGGTGTGGTTTGCATGATGCTTGACTGGGACGGAGGCGACTAATTAGAGCAGTGTTAAATTAATTAAAGTCACCTGCCATCGTTTGCTCATGAACCCCTCAACGACCCAAAACCTCCTTCTGGTCACAGCGGGTGGCATGATATTAGGATACTATAGGAGCCTTAATCATTACCTATACGTACTATTTTGGGGGTTCTTTATGATAATTCTAGTATAATATTATAGTCTATGGTTAGTCCCGTGTCACGCGGCAGAGTGAGACTGGGAAGCAGGCGGCATGGCGCTGCGGCACCGGCCAGTCCTGGCAGCAACTTGGATGAAACCTCAAGCAGTCGGAGGAGTGTCCCAGTTCAGCACCTTAGCCCTACCTTTTCTGCGAGCACAGTCTTGTCAGAATGCTCGTTTGCCGTGGCGGCCTAGGCCATTGTGGCGAGTGTATCCGCGTGGGCCCTGCCACATCGAATGTGAGTGGAGCGCGGCAGTCGAAGTCTCCTGCAAGCCTGCATGCTACAGCACCTGAAGCAGCGAAAAAGAAGGCACAGGCAACGTTGTGGGAAGCGATCGTCAACTACCTGCCCAGGTTTCACCGCTCTGCTTCCTGCAGGGGCCGACGAGGTTGCCAGAGCCTCGTACGATGCAGACCCTAAACTCTAAACCCTAAACCCTAGTTGCTGTGTCTGTGGGCGACGGTTAATGCGCGTCTCACTCACTCGGTACCGGCGAAGATGCTGGGTCTCTGCGACCGACTGTTTGTAGTACTGCTTGAATGCTTAGTAATTATCCCTTGGTTTTCCTTATAGAACTATAAGACAGTACATCCCGAAGCTCTAGTTTGACAACCTCTGTGAGATTATTTGAGCTCGATTGGGAAATGACCCAGGTGGGCATCGTCAGAGGCCAGAAGGTCGCGGTCAGACAGACTGCCGCGGGCCTGTCTTTTTGTAACTACTAGTAGAAGCCGGAAGAATTCATTCTCCGACTGCTCAGGCTTTCAGAGCAGATTCAAACACTCTCGTTCCTGTGGGTTCCACAGTATACTTATAGTATTTATTGTATACTATACGCAGCCACTCCCCATGTCACCCCACAGGACACAACGCTTCCTGAATCTCTGAGCACTTGCGGCAAACTGGAGGAGGACTTGCTAAACCCTACACCAGCCCTAGGGTTAACGATGTGGGGTTTAGGGTTTAGGGGTAGGCACCATATTCAATTCGGGACCCGAACCTAAAGCCTAAAGTCGATGCTCTACACCCTGAACATCCTAAACCCTAAACCGCGTTGATGTCTCGCATAGCTGTATGAGGCTGCGGAGAGCGGAGGGAGACGATGCCGGGCCACTCAGCAATTTGGAGGCTCTCTGTCTGCTTGCCTGCTGGCAACTCTTCTCATGAGCTTGGGAAACTATACGGCTTGCTTGTACTAGAGTCGAATCCAGCGCTTCTTCGTCCGATTCGGGCTCCCTAAACCCCCAAACCCTCAACCAACAACCCAAAACCCTAAACGCCCCAAACCCTGAACCGTAAACTCCAAACCATTGGCTTCTTTCCCTTTCCGACTCCGAGTTGGACAGGATGGGAGCAGTGATGGTTTGGACAGGCCGCCGCATACTGACGAAGCCAGGAGCACTTGGAGGATCAGAGGACTTTGTAAAGGTTCAGTATCTTGATTGGGGTAATCGGAAATTAGAACGGTTTATTCACTTTACTTAGTTACTCTCTAGTTATTAACTTAGCCCCGCCTAGCCTATGGTATGAAAATCCAGCAATGGTAGGTGCTGTCCCTACTATGATGTGAAGTCATGCGGGGAAGCTGATTTTGCCAAAAATCTAGAATGGCCGCCGTCTGCAATCTATGTTGATTTCGCCAACGTATACGTATACACATATAAATAAACAGGTACACATATATGTATATGTGTGTATAGGTATATACATGCATACATATAAACAAACAGATGAAACAAATAGATAAATAAGTAACTATAGTAACTATCTATCTATCTATCTATCTATCTATATATCCTTTCGAATCCAGCAGCCCCTCAAACGTCAACTCCGAAACCCCTGTGACAGTGCCTGGTGGAACGATCCAGAGACGGCCTCCTTGGTGGACAAGCTCCAGGCGGACGTTTGTCACTCCAGAGCTCCCAGACCTTCCAAAATCCCTTAATTAAGGAATATACCTTAAATCATACTAAGGCTAAGGATCCTACTATAGTTTAAGGTATATTCCTTAAATAAGGGGTTTTGGAAGGTCTGGGCTGGTATTTCTGACACGTAGTACGAACTTCTTGCCAGTTTATGCTGGCTGCTACCTTCTTCTACGCTTCTGTACCCTCTCCCCCCAAAAACGCACCCTCGCCCTCAAGAAGCCACGGAAGGTTGAAGAGACCACCGACGCGTTGCAAAAGCTCCGGAGGTTGACGCAGAGAGTCTGTGATTCTTGTCGAACTTCCTTCGCCCCTAAACCCTAAACCCTCTAAGCCCTAAACCCTAAACCCCTCGGAAATAGAAGTGAAGTGCAGGCAGATGACACTGGAGGAGCAGGCCTTCGATCAGGAGATCGAGGATGCTCTGTGCCCAGTAGGGGGGAGTCGTGGCACGAAATCTCGGAATTAGGGCTCTAGGGGTTTAAGGGTTTTAGGGTTGAGGGTTTTAGGGGTCAAGGGCCTTGTGGGATGTGTTTTGGGGCTTCTCAGGTTCGACAAGATGGCTTATGCATGAGGTAGTCGAAGAGTCTGCTATGCAAGGGAATTGACCATGTAAAATAAGGGTTGAGGTTGGCACGTCCGTTTAGGCAGGTAGACAAGTTAGTTTAGTATAGTAGTATCGTGTATCACAGTACAGTTTAGCAAGTTTAGCACATGTCAAGACAGCTTACAGGGGAGGAGCTTGCCTTGCATTGCTGCTTTGTTGTCATCATCCGATCTGCAATTTCCCCTCATGCCGAGGTTATCATTGCGGGCAAACGAGCTTTGCTGAAGTGCGCTGCTCAGAAACTGTTCTTCAGCCTACGATGCAGGTGGCCTTGAATCAGTCTTTGCGTAACCAGCATCGGAATCTGAAGGATGGAACCGTAAGTTTAACTTGCAGCACGAGTAATAAGCTCGCATCGACCTCGGCTTCGTCTGTCTGTGAGTTTGCCCTCCCGTGCCTGCAGCATGCTACGTGTGTGTGTGTGTGTGTGTCGCTCTGTCTGT